>BOPM01000821.1:138873-164256 GCA_022179025.1 Porites australiensis | reverse complement strand
ACCTCGCCCCACAAATTATTATTTTTCTTTATTTCTTTCTCTTTTGGTTTTTTGTTATTTTACGTTATTATTAATTTTTATAAAAATTATTTTATTATTATTATTTTATTTATTTATTTTCATGACAATTATTTTTATTTTTTCATGTTTGGGGATGTTCCGGAATGTTCCGGAATGTTCCATGTTCCGGGTTTTATCGACGCCCAGTGTCCACTGCGACTTCACGGACATGATTTTGCAACTATAGAAGGGTGAAAACGTACGTGCGATCACAGGTATCCCAAGCTCAAGTTGCGAGTGTGTTATGTAAATTGATTTGCATAACACACTCGTCACGTGAGCTTGGAACACCTGTGGTGCGTTCTTTGATATTGAGAGAACGGCTAATCCCTATCTCGATCAAGTGCATGTACGAAAGCAACCTCGCCGATATTTTTGTAGCCAATTAGAAGAATGGAACTCAAATGTTTCTGAAACTGGTTTTGTAAAATTAAGTGCTCAGGTAATTCCCATTAGCACCCCCCCCCCCCCCCTCCCCCTGCTGCGCGTAGGCATTAATGCATCTCTCCGGTGCTGCGGCCATATTGGAAAACAAGAAGACCCTGGGGACAAGGTTGTCTCTGTTTCAGCAATGGCGGAAGTACCGAATAGCCGTTCTGTTCCTTCTGGTCATGACGAGCAGTTTGTTGTCCAACCTGATGAGGACCTCCATTGCATAATATGTTCTCTGCCTTCGAAAGAACCGGTTCTTACAAGATGTGGTCACAGGTTTTGCCGGCAGTGTCTCGAGGAATTTTTGCGAAGGTATTCTTAGACTTCCTAGCTGCACTGCTAGCTGTAAGCTTCGGATTCATAGTTTTGTATGTGTTTTCTGTTCTTATCAGATGTGTATATTGTATGTTACAGTACTCCAACATTACCAGCACCGGTCAAGAGATCATGATCTCTTGGTACTGTGTTGTACAGGTAGGCTACATAGCTCTTGGTAAAACTTGTTGATTGATAGTGCATGATCAGGGGCACCCAACAACGAGTTCCTCCCAAATACATTAAAAACATTTTTTAGGGCTACCCAGAGTACTTTTAGATCTCTAGAGATGCATTCTAAGTAGCACTATAAAATTTGTACCTGTTCGGTCATCCTAGGGGAAGTTGAGTCTTTTCGAAATTACAAGGACTTTAGTATTATTTGCCCAATTCTAGATGCAATTCAGCGTGTTACGAAAGTGAGAATTTTTCTGATTCCTCTCTCCATCATATTTTTGAATCCGAAAATTTTAGGTTTCCTTTTTTACGAAAGATAGCCTCAAGTGGGCAGTGAAATGTAAAAAATTAAACTTCAGAAAGTCGTGAGGAAATAATTAGATAAGCTTCGAAAATTGTACATGAATGAATGGAACGGTCATCTAGAAATTTGTAGCCGTCCTCAAGCAATGGAAAATTCTAGGCGATTTTTGCTTCTCCGAACAGATATTTTACAGAAAACAGTAGTTGGGTGCCACTGTGTGATAAGCATCCAACGAGATTGCTCCTGGTTTTTAAGGATCTACTTGTAAATTATCCAAGTACCTTCAACTTATGGCACCAAATACAAAACGGTGTCTAAATGAACGGCAGCCGATCAAATTATTCCCTTCAGACAGTCCAATATGCATTTGTCTCTCGTGTCTACTAGATTTGTTTCATACGTATCGGAGATAAGCTAATTAGGTATAGGGATTTACTATCAGGATACAAGGATACAGATGCTGGCCGCTAGGTTACAACAAATGGGTTTAATGATCTTGTTGTCAGCCAGCCATACAACAACAACCGACTCAACCGATACGAAACGGTCGGTGCAAGGCCCATAATGATCTAGTGAACTCCTCATATTAAGACGCGAACAAAACGTCCGGTTACGTTGAGACTCCTACACGAATGTCTTCTTTTAAAAAGCTTTAGTATCTGGGATAAAGTGCTTTTTTTAAAAAAAAAAAAAAAAAAAACGGATGAAGTCGCGCTAGAACGGACTGTCTGAACGGATAATTTGATCGGCTGCCGTTCATTTAGACACCGTTTTGTATTTGGTGCCATAAGTTGAACGTACTTGGGTATAATTTACAAGTACATCCTTAAAAACCAGGAGCAATCTCGTTGGATGCTTATCACACAGTGGCACCCAACGACTGTTTTCTGTGAAATGTCTGTTCGTTTAAAAACGGGCCTGCTTGTAATTTGTATTATTTAATTAAATTTGACTGTAGCGAAGCGTAACGCTGTAGTTAAAGTAGAGTTGAAGAGAATAACTTTACTTCTTTAAATGTGATAGCTAGAGCCTTCGAAGTGTACTTGTATTTTCTAATCAGGTAAGTAATGCCGGCTATCGTACTGTTGGGAGCGCCCTAAATACTGTAACTTTGGAATGTTCTAACTGTTGTTATGTAAGAATCCAGACTCTTGAATTGCTTTGTACATGTGATGTTTGTGTTCAGTCATGAATCACTTCATCAATCATGCAATGGAGCATTTGATTAGATTCCGATTAAAGTGGGCTGAAAAAAAAGAGGAGGAAGAGCGAGAGGCGCAGTGTTTTACACCTTCTTAAAATAAGAATACATCTTAATCAACACAATATCGCTTGTTATTGATTTAAAATATTGATTCGTTTGCGGCTGGCCCAAATTCCCCTGGCTAATTCTCCATAACCATGTTAGCGACTAGTCCAAATTTGGAAGACGGTAATGATATCCGGTATTTTTATCAAAGGCAGGAGCAAGAGGGCCACCAGATAACATGTCCTTTGGACAGAGAAGCACTGGAACGAAATAAGGTCAGTAGTACTACAACACTAATAGGAACTAGCTTAAGATATCAATACTGCGACGGCAACGAGGACATCAAAAGAGTAAAAGGTTTAGATCAACTAAACAACAACTTTGCATGTGCATCACACTTTTTTGTACATATTTTTGCTGTCATTGTACGACTTTGACGTAAAGTTGACTAGTTTCAAGTTTTATGGACAACGTGAACATACAACGACAATTTATCTTTCTCTTTTTCAACTTGGATATTTTTGCTTAGAATTCAACCCCAGGAGAGTTCACCTACATTAGTCAAAGCGAACTGGAATAATCGCGCTGAAATTTCCATAAAGGCGAATTCCTTTTTTAAGCAGTGACGTTTTCGCCTCCGTTGCCATCGTTGTATCTCACACTTTCTTATTCTTACTGTGATACAGGCAAAAGAGCTCAACTTTGATTACTGAAAAGAAAGAAAAAACAATCAGAATATGATTTTATGAATAAGTATTTTTCTTCCATTTTTACATTTTAGGACATATTCCCTGACAAACTAGCCGAAAGAAAGGTGTTGTCACATGTCATCAAGTGTCCCAATGAGTGTTGCGATTGGCGTGGTGAGCTGAGGGAAAAAGAGGTTAGGATTATTTACCTTAGAATTCGAAACTTTGACGTGCCCTCCCCTTTTTACCCTCCCTGTCAAATAAACTTTTGGTTGTTCAAACACCCAACCCCAATGTCCAAAAAAGTGTTCAGACAAGTCCCAATGCCCCTTCGCCTACAACGTTTAGGAAACTAGAATGGAACACTCTTCGAGGGCGGCAATTTTCCTTGACGTTTGCACTAGCTAGGGCAGCAACAATTCGGAATTTATGTATAGATCAATGCTAAATTAACTTTAAAGGGCCTAAGCCAAATTTTAAGCGATTTCGAAAGTTTAAAGGTCACCGTCGACTATCAAGGAATTTTGTTCCCAGATACATACTCAGCGGTGAACTTACAGTGAACTCAAAAAATGAGTTTTGCGCCACATGGACGGCAGTAAACTCCACGTAAAGGCGTTTCTTCAGCACTTATCTATGTATTATTATTTTGCGATCAGTCGCCCTATTACGAAACTTGTATTTTCAAAAATTTCTACCGACGGTTGCAAAGAAATATTCTTTGGAGGTGGTGTATATTATGTATAGTGGCAGATCTAAGGAAGAGGTCTGGACCTCCCCTTCCTCCTGCCCCCTCCCACCCACGTTTAATTGTTTGGCCAAACTGAAGCTCGCAGGGCCG
This sequence comes from Porites australiensis, assembly GCA_022179025.1. Lineage (NCBI taxonomy): Eukaryota > Metazoa > Cnidaria > Anthozoa > Scleractinia > Poritidae > Porites > Porites australiensis. The sequence continues at coordinate 160,189 of BOPM01000821.1, read as the reverse complement.
AGAAAAGTTGTTTTCGGGGCCAAGCCGGCCAAGCCTCCTTCACTGCCACTTTCATAAGTATCTGAATGTGTTAAAGCTGTACTTGCAGTGGTTCTGGCCATGGTGAGACTGAATTCAATCGCTCGTTCATATGATTATGAAACTTTCAGTCATGTATCATGTAAGTTGTATGGTCTGTCTTCTGATTATTTTAACAGAACCACTTGGCCTCTTGTCCTTGGAAAATTGTTTCTTGTACCAATGAAAAATGTGGAGAACACTTGGCCAGAAAGGATCTGACTGAACACGTGGCCAACACGTGCGTGTGGAGAATTTTAAGGTGCCTTTATTGTCAAGAACATCATCCACAATGCCAGATGGAGGTAAAAGTAAATTGATTCTTGTTGTTGATTTTGAGAGGCATAAGACGCTAACTAGGCAATATAAAATAATAGTAGCAGCATGACGAGGAATTAGATAAAATGCGCCATTTTTCACTTCCACGAATCATCATCTCACATATGCTTCCTAAATAAGGCGGGCATATCAAGAGACAATTATTTATTCAAAATATTCTCCGTTTCTGATTTCCCGGCTATTTTAGCCTGTTCCAGGCTCTCAGATAGTAGGAATGACGCGTAAGTGAAAGTCACACGAAGCGAGCGCAAGGTCTTGGAAAAGGGACCGGTGCATGGCGGGAAAAAGGAAGGCCCTAGTTTCCTCCCGTTTTATTTTTCGTTTCGCGCTTCCCGCTCAATATCGCGGACCCCACTATCTCGGAGCCTGAAACAGGCTGACAATAATTGGCTTGTAATGTGGCGACCCGGCATACTTCAAATACTTATATTAACTTTTCGCGTCAGTTTCGTGAACTTGAACGAAAGTGTCAAAACGCAGTTTCTTTCGCTTTTTTGTTCAGTTTTTTATCTTTTTGTTTTTTGTCTTGACAGGTACATCTAGAAAATTGCGAGGGTCTCCTTACTGCCTGTCCAAACGACTGCGGGATTAAAATTACAATTGAAAAGGTGATGCTAGTTAAATCATTTTTGGTTTCTTAGGTTATTTTCATTTTCAGCAATAGCCAGGTATCAAAATCATTTAATACTGATTCAGAAAATTGAATTTGGAGTACAGTCAAACCCCGTTAATATAGACACTAAGGGGGCCATAGAAAGTGTCCGTACGTATTAACGGGGTGTCCGTGCTGAGAAAATGAAAGGGCTTTCTTTTCCCAGGGACAAAGTCAACTGTCCGTAATACTAAATAAGGTGTCCATATAAGGGTGGATTTCCACTGTCGGGTAATTTTAACGTACGCACGTGCGTAAAATTTACGTTTGCAAATAAAATAGAGGCAATGTATGAAAGGTCACGCGTAAACGTAAAAGTTGAACCTCACTCGACTTCACGTTTAAGCTCGACGCTTAATTTATATCTTGCCTCCATATAATTTACGCGAGTAAAACCAGTTTACGTGCGTGTGCACGCACGTAAAAATTACGCTACAGTGGAAATCCACCCTAAAGCGGGTGTCCGTAAAGCGGGTTTTGACTGTAATGTTAAGAGAGCGTTAAGAAAAGAAACATGAAATAAAATAGATGAAAAGGACTTTAGGCGCCTTTTTTTACCGACTGGGCCAAGTTTGATAGTCTGATAACGCGCGATGAAAAAGGTTTCTCATAAATATCTTAACTGTTCACCGAAGGTTTTTGTTCAAAATAGTGCGTAGTATTTGTTATTGTTGTTATGCATCGTGTACAGTTTGAGAGATTTCGGAAATTCACGAGCTCAATGGAACGGTACATTCTGGTTGCACAGACCTGACCCAAGCCACCGCGCGTTTGGATATTGTTCTTGTAAGCTGGATACAGTAGAGCAGTAATGCTGGGGGGCAAAATTTTGTCAAATAAAAAGGGACATTTCGATCCGACCGGTAGGACCAGTCAAAGTGGACCCCCTTTAAAAGGTGGTCCCAGTTGCGAAGTTGTTTGGACAAACCTTTATAAGACTGTAGTGAAATGAACGCGGTTACATGCTCAGCAATGGTGCGGAGAAATTTCTGAGAATTATATCCGCGTACGAGAAGTCTGTGTTGTGGTAAAAAAAATGTCAAAAACTTTAGCCGGCACTATTTTCTTCCAGTTATCAGATCACGTTGAAAATACATGTCCACTGACAGAAGTTCCCTGCCCATATAATTGGCTGGGCTGTTTCTTGAAGGTAGGTTTGGCTTTTAACCCTTAAAGCCCCATGCAATATCCACATTCAGATTCTCCAGACTGTTTTCATACATTTCCTTAAAGGATATGGTTGGGAACTGGTTGGGATAATTTGATAAAAGACCAAGACCATATTTTTCAAAGGACCTTAGGGGGGCTTATGTTAGAAGGGAAATGTGCGTTGCCAAATTAGCAAATTGGTTGGAATTATACTTGGACGGAAGGCTTGGGTCTCAAAGTCGTTTGAGCAAGTAGCTTACAATTGCTGACACCCTTGAGAGGGTAGAGCCTTCTAAATACTCAGCAATGTAAACTTAAAACACAACAGCAAATTCTTTATTTAAAAATGTAATACTTATCTAAAAAGTAAGATAACGTCAAATATTAAGGTTAGCTGTTCACATTAAAAAAAAAAAACAGAATTACCACCCACAGTTTGGAATCCATGACACTTCAACAATATCATCGGCTTCTGCGTCAGTGACTTCAAACTCTCCCTCATCTGATGATGTGTCAACGTCGTTAGCTGAAGTGTCTAAGTGGATTGCTTTGGCATTGTATAAGCTCCCGGGGGCTTATATTCGGAGCGGCTATTTAACGGATCAGGGGTATTTCAATTCATTTCGAGTCGGTTGGGGAATGGAGGGTGATTATTGCTGGAATTTCATGGTATAATTCATGACTATCAAATTTAGAATTATACCTGATGTTTAATAGACCATAACCAATAAGTAAGAAATATGATTGGATAAAAGAAAAATAACAAAAAGAGAGCTGTTTTATTTCAGATTCAGAGAGAAGTGCTTGAATCACACCTTCAGAGTGAAACCAGATATCATCTCCATTTGAGTTGCTGCAAATTAAACGACACCAAGAATGAAGTAAGAAACCTTCAACTTGAAGTGGAGGAACTTCAGGGCCAAGAAGATAACCATCACAATGAAATTGAAGGAAGAGCACAGACCCTCCAATATCAATTTGAAGAAAGAGCACAGGCCCTCCAAAATCAATTTGAAGAAAGAGTGCAGGCCCTCCAAAATCAATTTGAACAAAGAGAACAGGCCCTCCAAAATCAATTTGAAGAAAGAGTGCAGGCCCTCCAAAATCATTTTGAAGATAGAGAACAGGCCCTCCAGAATCATTTTGAAGACAGATTACACGCTTTCCAAAAACACTTTGAAGACAGAGTTCAGGCCCTCGAAAATCATTTTGAAGAGAGGATAAACTTGCTTACCGTCACTATCAATAGACTGAGGAAAAATCTCAAATTCGCTAGTATTGTCTTTGCTGTTACTGTTGTCATTCTTGCTGCACTGAGCGGAATGTCAAACCGTGAAAGTGCCGTTCTTAATCGTTTAGAAAAAAATATTATGAGAAATGTTGAAGAGCAAAGCAAGCTTGAAATGAAAATGGATGAAGTCCAGAGAAGGCTGGAAGGAAATGTGACTGATTTGAGAAGTCAATCTGAAGGGAAAATGAATGAAGCTCAGAAATATCTTAAAGAAAAGGTGAGTTAAAGTATATATATATTAAACCAGCTGGAAAACATATAAAAGATTTAGTCATCCACAATGTTGTTGTTTTCGTTTGCCATATTCCGATACTTGAAACTTGGAAGCTTTTTTATGTTGTTAGAAAACAAGCAAAGATAATAACCTAAAGAAAACGTACTCTCCGAGCAGGGGAGAGAACTATTGAACAACGTCTTAAGTAAGGTCAAAAGTCAAAAAAAGGATTTCATGAAAATTGAAATTCTACCTTGTCACCGCAATGAGAGATCACGTGAGATAGCATTGCGCCTGCGCAACCTCATTGCGTTGTTGCCCTCCCAGCGAACGGTACGTGGAAATTTCCAAGGACGAAAACTGCTGAATAATGGACAAAAACCAAGGGACGAATTTAAGAAAGGTTTAGGTTACAGTGCTCTGAACACTGCACGGTCTGCACTTTCATACATTATTCAATCAAAAAAATATTGTGTCTTTTGGCTCCCAGCCATTGGCTTCATACATCGATATGTCGAGACTTGGAATATTAAAGTTGTGTTACAATTTCTTGCTAATTTATATCGTCCATCCAAGTTAACACTCAAGGAGCTTACCCTGAAGCTTGTTATGCTTGTTACTTCGGTCTCTGGTCAACATGCAGGGCCAGTCTATACACTTACTGGATATTAATTGCATGACACAAACTGAGACTACGAGTTTTTTTGTCGTCACGCACAATGTCAAACAGTCTACACCAGGACCCAAGCAACCTGTAATGAAGCTTGAGGCTTATTCGATGAACAGTTATGTGTTGTTACATTACTTAAGGAGAACCTTAGTAGGACTGCTCCTATGAGGGGAGAGCATTCCCAATTATTTCTAAGTGATGCAAGGCCATTTAGCCCTGTATTACTTGATAGTATTAGTCGCTGGTTTAAGACAGTTATGCAACAAGAAGGTATTGATATCACTAAGTTCAAGCCGCACAGCACTCGCGCAGCTTCTACATCTGGTGCCAGACGTAATGCAGTCCCATTGGAGAATATCTTGACTGCTGCTGGATGGAAAAGTGACTGTGTATTTGCAAAGTATTATAACAAGCCACTTGAAAGCAAATCCTTTTAATTTTCTGAAGGAGTGCTCACACATTTGTGAAGACTTTTATTGACCTCTTATTAACACTGCATATGTATATCAGTGTTTGTATGTTGACAGATTTATACAGCACAAATGTACTTTGGATTTCTACTTGTGTTCACTTGAGAACTTATCCATGCAATTACTTTGAAGTCTCACGTGATCTATCATTGGAGATGGACAAGGTAGAATTATAAAATTAAAAGAGACTTACCTGTAAGGTGAAGTTTGGATTCTACCTTGTCACCATGGCAATGAGGGATTACGTGCCCACCGTTATGATTCTCCCACCCTGTGTGGTTTGGCTGAGAATGGATGAAAGTCTTTGAAGTATGAGTTCGCACAGGCGCAATGCTATCTTACGTAATCCCTCATTGCAATGGTGACAACGTAGAATCCAATCAAACTTCACTTAACACTGGCAAGTCTCGTTAAATTTTATAATTTTACTGAACTCTGAGAATGAATGACCTCAAAGGCAAGATGCAAGCCTTGACTGAAAACATCTCAAGACAAGCGACGAAAAGAAAATTAACAAGATGCTTTCGGAGCGTACACTTGGCCGTCGTGGTATCATTCGTATGTGAGGATTTTTTGTGTCAGGCACGTGTGACTACCGCAATGTTGTTAATTGTCAACGGTTGGAATGGAGACATAAAGCCATAGTGGACGTTGCTTAGTATGTAAATAGCTCGAATTTTTCCTCGGAATTCATAGCGTAAAATGCAATGGCTCACCCAATAGCGAACGCACGCGACTAACAAGAAATGTTATGGACTGGTAGCATGCGAATCAGCTCTCGCGTTCTTTCCCCGCACCTACCATTTTATCATCTCAATCATTTTTAATTAAACTAAGGGATTATTTTAGTCCATTTTCTTCCATTTCCCACACGGAACCCACTAGTGCACGATGATATAGCTAATTTTCACATGGAAAACCAAATTAGGTCGCGGTGGGGCAAGCGGCTAATCCGTCAACTCAGCGTCTGATCTGACGGATCGCGGGTGAGTCGGTTCAAACCCTGCAATCGGTGACAAAATTGTTGAGACATTGTACTTAAATAGGGTAACTTCGGAGAACAAAAGAATCCGCACCCATCCCCTGTCCCCTCCATTCAAAGTTGGGGTGTTTGTTGTTTTCTATAGGTAGCTAGAACAAGGGCACAACATTGCACGGAGGGGATGGGGAAGGAAAGCTATATTTCCTCCTTTTGAAGTTAATAAAACGTAAAAAAGCCCAGTTTTGGGCGAAGTGTCGCAACTCATTTTGTCGCCGATTGTGGGTAAGCAAAAACAAAAACTTATTTATTCCTCGAATAAATTAAAATATTTATTGTAGCCAAAAGAACTTGAAGTGATCTCGAGGTATCTTGAACTAATTCCGCTGTCACTCCGTGAGTTTCGTGAGCAACTTTGGGACATTCCTGAGAGTCGCGAATCCTTTTAATCGGCCCGACGGCCAAGTAATAAATGAAGATTAGTTTTGTACGGTTACATACAAACTTGTACACAAGATTCTCGCTTTCCTAGTATTGCACCAAACAAAAAGCCCAGGCTCCGCCCGCAAGGGATACCTTTTTCAGGGACCAGGTATTTGAAACGTTTGCTGATCTATCGGAAAGTATGAAAATAATGAAACATTTGGAATCTTGTGTCTGTAGACTGACATGACAAAGCAAAATTGAATACGGGCCAACTTCAGAGGTTAAATGATTCTGAGTATATGTCTGTGGAAATGTAATTCAAAATGAAGATAGGGATTTGTTCTTTTGTATTACTGGATCAAGTACGCGATGTTGCGTGCTTATGCAATAGTATTCTAGCTGGTCTATGTTATTTTTTCAGACCGACCTCTTAACATTCGACAGCGGTAACCATGAACAGAAAATAAGAGAGTTTGAAACTAAAATCCAGGTAAGAAGAAAATATCAAAAGCAACCTTTAAGGTCAAATACAGTCATACAAATTCTCAGGAGTAACTAATAGTCGTGGGTCGTGAGTCATGGGTAGCGTAGACCCACGAAACAAAAAGGAAGAGAGGTCCCTCAGGGTAGTGGGGTTACACCGAAAATTTTTCTAGGTAGGGGGAGTGGTACGATAGGTACTAGTACCTGGACATCCCAAGTATCGAGTTTAAAAGGGAAGGATGCATTTATAGAAAAGTTATATTAGTCTACCGAGTGGCAGAAGGAAAAATTCTTGTACCATATTATATTATAAATATCTGTTTGGAAGAAGGAGAAATCTAACACCAGAGAGCTCAGAAAAAATTCCGTGCTCGGGTGGGAATCAAACTGACGACCCTCCGAGTTCTAAGGATACTCGAACCACTGATCTGCTGCAGGCTCTATGGCGAGCAGAGTCGAAATTTAATTATTATTACACCTGTCATAAAGGACCAGTATCGGGGACTTGCTAGACATTTTCACGAGGAAAATGGAAGGGAAGTGTGTAACGAAAGAAAACAATTCGTGCGCCTAGAAATTCCCATCTACCATAACTTTTCTAATGGTCTGCCCCCTAAGAATGGTGTTTTTCATTGACATACGCCCGTTACGCAATGCGTGATTGGAAAACACAAATCCTTAATCTGGATTTCTGGTGTCGGTGGTCAACTGATTTGTGTGTGAAACAAATCGATATTTGCGTGATCTTGAGGGCGTTCTCTCAAAATTGTAAGTGTGTTTCGATTGGTGTAGTTAGATCCATTGGAGAATATGGCTTCCTATCTGGTCTCGTGAGTGCGAGAGGTGGGGGCGGGGGGAGGGGGGGTGGGGATTCAGAATCCCATCTCTTATGACCCCCACGGTTTCTGACAGCCTGCCTGCCTTGTGTGGCTCGGCCTGGTTCTCAATAGTTCTCAGGCTTCCCCTGATCCATCGCTCGTGGTCAGTAGCGTTTCTTCAACAACGTACTTTTGAGAAGGTTGACCTTCTCAAGGCCCGTTTCCGGTTTCTGCTGTTTAGGTGGTCAGTGTGATCGTTGTTAGTCCGGCGTTACAGAATTGGATTTTTGGGGCGCTGTATTGTTCTCAGTTATGTCAACTTTTTATTTATTTAATACTATAAACTGGGAATATAATGATTGTTCCTCAAAACCTCAGGGAACTAGAGGGGAAAGGCTACGTTTACTCCAAACGTTAACGAAAAATCTAGCTTTCTTGTTTTCTCAATATCCCCATTACATTTTTTTCACTGAATCATTCAGTGCGCATAGGAACGCATTCTTAGAATTTTGTAGATAAAGATTCCAAAACTTTAAAACAGCTTTACAAGTTAATCCTGTGGGCGAGTTCAGTACTTGGATGTTCCAGCCACAAATATCCTGTCAAATATTAAGTATTACATTTCATCGATATTAATCGTTAAATTCCTAGACTTTCACTCAATTAGACAAGGACTGTCATTGGTTGATTCTTTGTCACATGGCCTTGACTAAAATCAAATGTATCCCGATCGTGATAATCGTGATACATTTGAGCAAGAGACATCTTTAGCTTGTATGTTTTGTTTTCCCAATACAGGTCATGTGATAATACTCCAGAGAACTGTTTCTTTCAAATTTTGTCTCATTCACGTGCATATATGAACGCATAATTTATGAGAAGACAAAGGGACACGTTCCGCTGGTAACCTCACCTACCTGGGGTCCCCCACCGCCATGTAAACAGGCCCTTTGTCTAAGGAAAATAAAGTTAACTGTTTCCCTCGGGATCTGACATTAAATGTATAATAACAACCAGGTAACCCCGACCCACGACCTACGACCTGGTAGCCACGGCACACGACCATTAGTTACTCCCCAAATCCATACTGATCTTCACACATTTTCTTAAAGAATTTTAAGAGAAAGTAAGAAAATATCAAAGCATTTTCTCTTTGGGGGTCATTTTGTTAGGAAATTGACAATAGTTCAGTTGTAGTGTGTGGATCACAAAACTGTTGTGTCATTCGTGATTAATTTGTAAAATCTCTATATCGATCGGTATTATTCAATTTGTATCTTCACACAAAATCCACACAAGCGACACTAACATGACTGAAAAAAGGGCTCATCTTGAAAATTAACTGGACTTTACGAATCGCCAGGGAAACAAGATGTGCATCACTGAAAGAGCGGCAGAAGATTGGTTAATATGTGAAGCAGACTTTAGTGAAGGGCTAGCACTCTAAAAGTCAGCTATTCTAGTTTTTACTGTGATAAATGTGACTCTTGTATAGGACGTTGCACAAGGGACGTTACAATCTCTTTCAGTAACCACCCCCTTGTTTCTCTTTCTACGCACTCTGTGATGTTCTTGCTACGTCACTGTGGTTTAACTGTTTTAAATCAAAAACCTTATAAATATACCCTTTGTTTATTGCTTCTTTCAATTTCCGATCGATGTGACAGAAAAATGGTGTTAAAGTAAATTTCTAGAATGAACCAACAGGTCTCTCGCAGAATTAGGGCTACAGCGTTTCATTCATTGGTTATCATTACCATATTTTACAGTTATGTGCTGCACAATCTTACGCTGGCAGAATAGTGTCATTCGTCTGTCTCGGAGTACCGTATTTTCTCGAATAAGCACCCACCTCCTAGGCCATAATATCAAATAAGCGCCACTCCTCCCCTCCCCTCACTTTCACGAATATTAGGGATACAAGAGGAATGCATATCATTGACGAGGATGATGAGATCGTCGATATTTTGTAAATGTGCAAACCGACACATTTGTGTGTTTATTGTTTACTACGGTACGCTTGTTTTAATACACGAAAGACTATTAATATTATCTTTACGTTTCTAAAAAGGACTTAGCCGATTCAAGGCTACACTTCTTTGAAAGGAAGACTTGAGAAATGTCCCCCTTTATTAAGCGCCTTCCTTCCGATAAGCGCTCCCCGTTCCTTTTAGCCGTAATCTTAAATAAGCGCCCAGGCACTTATTCAACGAAATAGGGTATACCACCATCACACTTTTAACGAGAACAGTTTCTCCAATTAGATCTTTCGAAAGGCCTTTGTTATTTTAGGGAGAACATTTTTTTCGTGGGTCTTAAAATCGTGGCCTGTGCCATGTTCCGTTGCACTGAACACTTTAAAATCGCGAATTTCGCAAAAAGTACTGCGCCCCGTGAAGTACAGTAATAGTAAGGAACATCAAGGCACATCAAAACCTTTCGTTTTTTACTATCATGAATGCAGGCCCTGACAACCAGACTGGACAGCCCCAGAGTTGTCTGTGATGCGAAGGCCACAGCCTGGGACGGACCCCGCGCCGACGGGTCCATCATATATTTAGACCAACATCACGTCGAGTGCCCGCATGGAATGTTCGTGGCCAGCTTCCAACTCAAGACGGAGTATTACTGGAGACGTGGTCAAAGGTTTCACAAAGTTGGCTACCATTACCACTGCTGCAAGTTCATTCTGTAAGTCCCTGCAAGGGCGCGTCTCAAGTTTGTTCAGTCAACATTTGTTATCAAACAAAGTGCTAGTATGTGAAATAATCTCAAACACGATTTTACCCGATAGCCCGTTCATCCACGTGGCCCGGTGATATTTTTTTAAAAATACGTTCCAAACCCGTAGCCCATGTGCAGATGTCAGGTAGTGCATGGTAATAGGTACTCATACATTTTACCAGTTAGAGCCCAATAGAAGAGGGCAACATGCTTCCAAACGCTTTCCCTAATCAGGCGTCCAGTTGTTTTTGAACACCAGAGTAAATGTTTCGCGTAAAACACAAAGAAAATAAATTTCAGTGAAAAAATTATAAAAAGTGCCCTCCCCAGCATTACAGAAAACAAAACAGATACAGTCAAACTCCAGTAAGAGACCACCCCGAAAGCGAAGGTTTAGTGCATGGTTGCTTAAAGGAATCGGCATGGGATCTCATCCAAGAGGAGGTCTGGGCATATGTTTCTTTGGAAAGAAAACTTATCGCAAGCTCTATGTGCATCTACTATACGTGTTTTCACAAAGATTTCTTCATACACCCCGAGTAACGTTTTACATACAGCGAACACCAGACCATGTGTTGAGTGGTCGCTTGCAAAACGCTTAAATTGATGGAAAATTACGAAACCGTCACCCCAGAAAATGATTAAGCTTTGGCGCTTTAACTGTGAAAACTTTTATGTGTAGGATGGGTAGTCTCTTTTGGGAGGTGGTCGCTTATAAAAGGCGGTCGCAGAAGGAGGTTTGACTATATCTGAGATTGCTGTATTACACTAGACAAGTTCGGTTAGTTAATTAATCTTCTCTTAGTCCTCGTCAGCTTTGTTGGAAATGGATGATAGGGCCCTAATCGCTGGCTGAGAATTTCTTGAAGAGTGGTTCTGATAACTTTTCGAACAAAAAAAAAACAACAAAAAAAAAAAACAAGCTACTCCGCATAAGAATTCTGCTCTTTCCGCCTGATGACAAATATGTTAAGGCGAAAAACACTGAAAACAGTAGTTTCCCAACATTTCTCTGGCATAAACAACAACGATATAGGTCCTTAAGATCTGACAACGGCGAGGCCAATGAAATCGTCGCTGAAAAACAAACTTCGCGTCCTTTAAATCTTTTACTTCCTTCTACCAAGTCACTCAGTAACTTGAAAGTAGGAAAGTTAGGTTGGAACTAAAGAGAGGAGATCGTGTCCCAGTTCAGAGAGAGAGAGAGAGCGAGAGTAAAATCTATCGCCATTGCCGTTTCCGTCCGTTATCAAATCAGCTTGGAGTTTCGTAGTTTTGCAGGGACGGCAACAAAATGTACAAACAATAAACAGGACGCACTTGCAGAATTGTTGTATTGCTCATGATACCTATTGCGTTGTAGACGTTCCCGTTGTCGTCGCCGTCGTAGATTCCTAACCAACGACGACGGCAACGGCAGCAAAAACGTCACACGAAAAGTGAATTTGCGTTGCTTCAAATTAAACTGCATCGCTCTACTAGCAGCTTTTTCAATTTGTCAAATGTCGGCGATTTTTTCAGGAGTTGAATTCTAAAGGACTGTATCTAAGTTCACTAGACTAGCAGAAAAAGAAAATCGTTGTCTTGTGTTCCCGTCCCCCATAAAACGTGAAATCAGGCAGTTTCACGTCGTAGTCGTGCAGTGGCAGCAAAGAAATGTACACAAAAGCGTGATGCACGTGCAAAGTTGTTGTTTTGCCAATTCAAACCTATTGCTTTTTTGCCGTTCTCGGTACCTTCGCCGGGACGATTTGCAACGACGAGGATTAGCGCAACACAGCGTTGCAATGTTGGAATAATGTTGTAACCATTCGAAACATTGTTGCAACCCTGTGTTGGGCTAAAAATCGTCGTTGTGAATCGTCTCGTGTAACATCACCTTCAGCTCCCTAAGGTCCTAACGACGACGACGAAGGCAATGAAAAAGTCGCAAAAAAATATTTAATTCAGTCCGTTAAACCTTATCGCGTCTATTTGGACCCACTCAATTTGACAAATGTAGGCGATTTCTCCTGGAGTTGAATTCTTAAGGACTTTATCCAGGTTCAAAAGAGAAAGAAAAATCCGTCGTCGTATGTTCACGTTCCCCTAAATACGTCGCATTAAGAGGTTTCGCGTCCTAGTCGTACAGTGGACGTGAAAAAATGTACTAAAAAGCGTAATGCATGTGCAGAGTATTTGTTTGCTCATAAAACCAATTGTTTTTTTGGACGTTGTTGTCGTCCTTGTCGTGGCTGTTAAAGCCCCTCAGTAATCATGACTAAAGGCCTACTCTTGACCGGTCAGGCGAAATATTTTGTGCTATGGCCATTTAATAACAATGACTTGACATTGCTGTTATATAGTTAGATCTTAATGCGGGGGAGACAGATCCTGGCAAAAGATACATTCCAACTCCTAGCACGAAAGGTACTAACGAATGTACAATAAGGGACTGATAAAAAGGTAGAGCGGGTTGAGTCGGTGCATTTGGAAATGTGAGGGCTGAAAATCACATAACACTCGCCCTAGTGAACATGAATTTGGTTTACTTCTCTTGGTTTACTTTTCATTCCACGACTCCACATTTGACAGCATCATAAAAGACACCATTGTGACGACATCATAATGGGATTTTATGGCAAGACATTTGATAATGGTTTGCAGGCTATGGCGGCAGGTTCCAAGCCTATCTTATTTCCAGCCAATCAGAATTTAGGGCGTTCCGGACGATATCGTTCTTAAGCGCGCTTTTCCATGCGCTCGCCCCTTTCGATCGCTCACCATCACGTTATTCACATCGCTTGTCTGAACCAATTTTCAGCATTTTCCACCACCTTTCCTTCAGCCTGCCTGCGAATTAATTCCTAGTTTGTTTCTCTTTCTTGTCTTAGTGGGTGGCGGTTTTTATCCCCACCTTTGCTGAAGAGATATTAGTTTATTACATATTGGCAGATCTTGAAAATAAAGTTCGTCACCTTTGGTGGCCAAATTTTCCCCAACCAAATCCGACTCTGTGCGCCGCGACGCAGAGCTCTTGGTCACGCAAAGTTTTCAGCGTCCTTCTCATCGTAAAAATGCCTTGATGTAAAAGTTCTTGTCTCCAGCCTGGCTTCGTTAGTGTTTCGCGTTATTTGGCTTACCTGGTCAAAGCTTAGCGGACAGACGGGTTGTTCCGCTTTCACCACAAACACTAAACAACTTAAAAGAAGCTTATTTAGTCACTATTTAGTAGTAACTAAACAAAACCAAACTGGCATTCCAACTGATGATGTTTGTGTGGAAAAACGAAACCGTGGTTTTGCCTGCCCAAAAAGTGGCAGACTGTTAAGCTAATTAGTGTAGGCAATTATGAGTTTAACTAATTGCAGTTTATATTGCTGTACACTCTTTTTTGTAAGAATGTTGTTTTTCCGTCCCAGGCTCAATATTCTTATTTTTCTGTCGATTTAAGGCTGAAACTGATTCTTGTTATTATTCTTAAATTTTAGCTCATGACTTTTTCTTTCCAGAATATATTGGGGTATCAATTATAGTTAGTGCAGGTTTTTTTTCGTTTTATTGGCTAGTTTTGCTGTTTAGATAAAGGAATCAGTTAAAAATATATAACTATGTTGTACTTACAGATTTTCAACGCACAAAACAATATCATTTTCAAAATCTCAGCCCGGGGTTTATTCTTGAAAAATTCTTAAATTTTCGCAAATTTCAGCCTCGATAATCTTATGAAAAAAATTCTGACCAAAAAAAGGATTGTATCAAAACAATCTTGTCTGCCTGTAATTGGTGCAGCTTAGGTTCAAGCAAAGTGACAACTCTTTCTGTTAAACATGGATCTGTAGCTGGTTACAATTAACACTAAATAGCTGAAGATTGCATAGCATAACATAGCAAAACATAGCATCACAATCACGGGAAAAAAACACACCCAGTAATTCTGATACCGATCCAGCCTGAGGCCCGTTTCTCGAAAGTCCCGGTAACTTTTCGGGCCCGGAAAGCTGGTTTTATGTTTACCATGTTTGCATTAAAGATCAAAGTTTCCATGATTTTGAACATGATAAAATAAAACTATCAATTAAAGAAGCAAAATCGACTGGTTTGTTAGCAAGGAACTCTGCTTCTATCCAAGAGGATTTGATTTTAAAATTTACCTTCGGCCCCAAAAAGTTACCGGGCCTATCGAGGAAAGTCCCCAGGCCTGACTTCAAAGAAAACTGGAGAGATACAAAAACTTATTTTTAAAGGATATTCATCCATCAGAACCAAAAACAAAAAGGAAATTAATGTACAGAAAACAGACCGGTTACATGAACTCGACAAGGCAATGTAAGACAACGGAGCAGCAAAAAAAACATGTTCAGTCAGCACTAGAATCTTTCAAGACCTCCAAAGCCTAAACTATCCACTAGAAAGAGAAGAAACACGAAAAAAGCACAAGCAAATCACAGTCAAGCCAGGTGAAGTGTACCACCCAAGATTCCATAAATGAATTCATTATCCGACAGTTCGACAGTTGAATACGTTGGTGGTTATTTTCTACATTTTTTTTTATTCAAATGAGCGGGTCCCGAACAGCCCGGAACGGGGGATGGGACAGTGTAATTTCCTTTCACCCGTACCCTTTTTCCCGTTTCCCGCCCTTTGTTGTTAACTTTGCCTCGTTGCGTTTTTGTCAAAATATTAGGTAATTTTTTCTAATTTTTAATGCTTGTCCACCATTGAGAATCATGCACAATTCCCTCTTCCTGTATTTTTTTACCTCCCGGCCTTCTTCCTTTCTTTCCGGATACAGATCTATTCCTTGACTAACTAGTATTCGGGACCTGAATTCATAAAAAAACAAAATGAAGGTCAAATTGATACCAACCACTGAAACAATGCTATTGATCAAAAACCGTAAAAATAATAATTCAAGAATAAACGAGAAAAAAAAGCAGAAGAAGCGAAAAACTACACGCAAGCATTAGGAGACTGAGCTAAAGTGTGCTTATACCAAGAAAAAATGACTTAAGTTCACAACCGAACAAAGCAGTATTAGAGGCATTCTGAATTTCAGAGTTAAGAGGGGTGGACAAAAACCTTGTACCAGAATAATTTAAAGAATATTGCATTCTTGTTTACATTTTGAAGGGCTTAAGATGTAATAAATCATCTGTAGCCCGGTAACACCAAAGAAAATTTCTCATGGAAGTTTGATGAGAAAATGAATGTCACACTTCACATGCATTGTGATTACACAGGTAAAATTCTGAACTTTCCTGTGTAAGATGTAATTCTGTGAAATTTGACATTCATTTTCTCGGACTCCCATAAGAAATTTTTTTGGTGTTACTACAGATTATTTATTAAATCTCTAGCCCTTGAAAAATGTAAGAAAGAATTCAATATGCTTTAAATCATTCTGGTACAAGATTTTTCTCCACTGGAAATCAAAATTACTCAGTGTCCTGGTGGATTCCGTCTTAAATATTTTGGGCCCTTGAAAACGAAGTGAAAATTTCCTTACATTTGTCTTGCATGCTAGTGTTGTATGAATGTACGAAACTGTTAGGAAGCAAATGTGTCTGGAACTCGTTTTGTAAAATTAAGTGCTCAGGGGCCCAGGGCTCTTCCATGCTCCTTATGAACTGTTGTTCGTCGTGATTAAAATATCCTGTAATTCAGTCCCATAAGCACCCTCCCGGCCCTGCGAGTAGCATTAATGCCTCTGTCCTGCTGTCGCCATATTGGAAAACGAGAAGACCCTGGGGACGAAGTTGTCTCTGTTTCAGCAATGGCGGAAGTACCGAATAGCCGTTCTGTTCCTTCTGGTCATGACGAGCAGTTTGTTGTTCCACCTGATGAAGACCTCCATTGCATTATATGTTTCCTGCCGTCGAAAGAACCGGTTCTTACAAGATGTGGTCACAGGTTTTGCCGGCAGTGTCTCGAGGAATATATGCGAAGGTATTCTTTATAGTGGAAACTCCGTGTTGATATTTCTGAACTAGGGTTTTCCTGTCCTTATCAGATGTATATTGTGTATATGTTACAACAGACAACTGCAACATTATCAGTCGACTGTACAGGTAGGCTAGCTCTTGGTAAATCTTCTTGACTGAAACCGATCGAACGACACTGCTGCAAGTAGGGATGTAGTTGTTAAAATTATGAAAGTAATTTCCAACTTTCACTATGACAGCAAATTCAAAACAGCGTCTATATGAACAGCGGGCGGTCAAAGTTTTTTGATCATTTATTAAACTGATCGACAGTCTCATCTACCTTTTTCTCATCTCTAGATCTAGACTTGCCTCGTACGGACCGATTAAGCAAATTAGGCAGAGAGATTTACTGTTTTAAGGAGACAAGGAATATAATGACATGTGTGCATAAACCTTTATTTAATACTTGAGTACCACCAAATGTTGTGGTTAGAGGAGAGGTATTGTGATAAATGTTGTTTTCAAGGCTTCGATATGTACTTGCAGTCTCTAATACAGTAATAGCTACTATTGCTGGGAGCCCCCGCAAAATTACTTTTCCTTTGTGAAGTTGTATCCCAGGTATGTTCTAACTGCTCTCAAATACTCCTAGATAGAACCACGGTTTTTTTCAACTTTTGACATGTGCCCGTGACGGAAAATCCGTCGACACCACTGGAAAGTAAATAGCGCTTTAATATTAGTAATTTTGCTCAGTTTGAAAGTGATACGTTTGAAACGTGCAAAGAATTCGAAAAAGCTCTCCAAAGTTGCGAGAATTTTACAGACGTTTGTATGCTAGTGGGAAAGTTTGTGCCACACAAACGGCTGTAGAATTTCGTGACTTTCAGAAGTTATTAAAAAAATAAAATAAATAACGATTTGGAGTTGGCACATCCACATAGTGGTACTTTGTCTACCTGATTTCTGGTCGCTATATCTTCGTTAGTTTTCAAGAAATTACTTTCAAACATGACGATATTATCAATTTCAAGGCGCTCTTTCCAGTGGTGTCGACGAGAAAAACATTTTCTTTAACTGGTCCACGGAACTAGAAAGTTGAAAACACCGTGGAAAGGTCCCTGATTCCTTTGTACATGTGATGGTTTCTCATTCTCCCCTCTCTTGGTTTCAGTAATGAATTAAGTCATCGATCACGCAATGGAACATTTCATAAGCTATTTTAGCGTTGTCCAAAAATAAATGACGTCACGAAAGTAAGAAGTCGTGGAAACGATTGCATTAGCTCAGTTGCTTTTGGTAAAGATGAAAATTTTAAACGTTCTGCGAAAAAGATATAGCCGAAGGTCTGCCTAAACTGTAGCGAGAACAGCAAGAGTACTACTCAAAGAATGACAGCAGTTGCTAGACTAAACATCCTTTTATATCCTGCTGCAACCTCGTTCCCAGGGTTTTCTTCTACCTGTCCCTCTCTCGCTCTGTAGGGACGGATAGGAGAGAACTCTGGGAACGAGGTTGATCCCGCTGAATTTGCCGAGGAACAGACAGATTAAGACGAAAACTGGTCCTCGTGCTCAGGCCTCACCGGCTAACGGAACAGGAGGCTCTGGGGACGAGGATGGGCTGCCCTCTGGTCCTCTTTCTCGTCCTCCTTCCGGTACCGCTTCAGGAACGTTGTCGCGTTATGATAAAACGAGCCAGTTGGCTTTTTTTTAATCAATATTATTTGTCATTAAAGGCAGCAGCAAGAGGGTCACCAGTTAACGTGTCCTTCGGACAGGAAAGTCCTGGAACAAAACAAGGTACTACTACACGAATCAGTAGGAACTGGTTTAAGATGTCACCACTGCGACGGCAACGAGAACGTCAAAAAAGCGAAAGGCTTAGGCAGTGTTCACACTATACTGGATCGGATTTGTGTCGGCACGAAAACCATACTGGATAGGGCTTCTGTTCATACACGGTTGTGGCGGCGCGATTTCTGTGACGGAGAGAAGATGCGCTCCGCCGATCTCTAAAGTGGAGTCAATTATATATCGGATAGGTGTTCATGCTCCGGATAGCGTTTCGTGTCAGCGCGAAAATCTATCCAGTATCTGGTGGGATGAACATAGCCTTACATTAACAAAACAACAACTTTTCAAGTGTATCACACTTTTTGTACATTTTTTACCGTCACTGCACGATTCAGCGACGTGAAACTTCCTAATTTCCCATTTAATGACAACGCCAACATACAACGACCAGGAGAACGACTCCTGACAACGACAAATTTATCTTTCTCTTTTTTAAATTGGAAAAGAGAGTTCGCCTTCATTCACGGAGTGAGCGAGTCTTTTTTAAAGTGATGTTTTCGCCACCGTTGAAATCGTTGTGAACTCCCTAATTCTTGATACCAGCAAAAGAGCTCAACTTTGATCACAAAAAATACAGAATAAACAATCAAAACCTGATTTTATGAATGAATATTTTTCTTATTTTTCTTCCATGTTTACTTTTTAGGACATATTCCCTGACAAACTAGCCGAAAGAAAGATTTTGTCACATGTCATCAAGTGTCCCAGTGAGTGCTGTGAATGGACTGGTGAGCTGAGGGAGAAAGAGGTAGGGATCATTGTTCACCTTGTAACTCCTCCCTCCTCCCTCGCGCGCGGTCTCGCGCCCTCAATTCCTTTCCCCTTCCCTTTCTAACGCTTTCCACGCAGGCTAATCCACGAGTAACAACTGATTAACAAACATGAAAATAGGAAATGTGCAAACTATTACGGACACAAGATTCTCTCTAAAACCCTTTTGTACATAATAACAAAAACAGTTCGGTTAATTACATTCGCAGTTCTCGCAGGCAAGTATCACGAGAAATACAACCGTAGATAAAAGGGTAGTTGCCGGGTATTCTGAAGTTTAGCCGATAAAAGATTTCCCAGCTCTAAATTAATTAAGGGAGAGGGATGATGCATTTTTTATGGTCTGTCGTCTGATTATTTTATTAGAACCACTTGACCTCTTGTCCTTGGAAAATTGTTTCTTGCACCTACGAAAAATGTGGAGAAAACGTAACCAGAAAGGATCTGACTGAACACGTGGCCGACATGTGCGTATGGAGAATTTTGAGGTGTCTGCATTGTGCAGAACATCATCCACAATGCCAAATGGAGGTAAAAGCAAATTGCTGGATCAGTTCTTGTTGTATGTTTTGAGAGCCATAAGACGGTAATTAACTTCAATGGGGAACAAAAGAACTTGGGACTGTGTGAAAAATCCCTTCCTGGTTTTAATGACAATTTTTTCATCGGCTTTGGGTTCATCGCGTCGTCCCCCACTTCCCCTAGCAATTTTGTGGCCAAAAAAAGAACTCATTTTCACCCATGGTGCTCAAAATTCAAGTTTGTTTAGGGTGGGATGGGAGGGGTCGCTAGTTTTACTAATATTACTAGGAAGGTCCCAACCCTTTTGACCTCAATTGTAGACAACTTGTATGGTCGGAATTTAAAACAGAATATTTTAAAACGCGCTAATTTTCATTTCAACGCCTTCACCTCACATATTGCAAGAGACGATTTGTGATTCAAAATATCGTAATTGATCGACGTTTATACCTGGGTTAATTCTTCAAAGCCAAATTTGGAAGATGTTTGCAATGATTTGATAATTGACGTTGATAATGTAATGATAAGACAATTATCCACGATTGCCGTGCGCGAGACGGCAGCGTAGAAGTTTGGTTGTTTCATGACAATTTTACGTTTACGGTCAACGTGTGTTTTTGTTGAAGATACTCGATAAACTCAATTTTTTTTTAAAAAATCGACTAACTAACCTGTAATGAAGCACCGATTGGAATAAAAGGTGTCAGAAGTTGTCTGTGGTTGTTGTTGTTGTTTTTTTTTTTTTGGTATTTTTCGCTAAGTTTACTGAAAGATTACAGGCCTTTTAATAAAATGTAACTTCTCGCAATACCCCACACTTCCACCCAACCTACATTTGTTTACTCACACGAGTTTGGATCAGTTATGTAGCGACCTGACATACCCTTGGTAGTTTCATTATTTTTTCACATCAGTTTCGTGTACTTAAAACGTCTGTGTTTCAAAAATCACTTTCCCGTACTATTTTATTCAGTTTTTACTTCTTTTTGTTCTTTGTCTTGACAGGCACATTTAGAAAATTGCGAAGGTCTCCTTACTGCCTGTCCAAACAACTGCGGGATTAAAATTGCAAGCGACAAGGTGATGCCATTAAATCAGTTTCGTTTTCTCACCTTAGTGTCATTTTCAGCCTTAGATATTAAAATCTCTAATACTGATTCCACAGTTAATGATATTATAAGTGTGAAGTTTTATGTGAATCGCCTCTTTGTCCCTGCATGAAAATCGTGAGGATCACGATCAATTAGGTTTTCTTCACTCCAAAGATTGTGGTGGCCTTTCCTGTGGGCGCGCTCTAAAAAGGCAGAGCGGGACTGGGTGCGGGCCGATCTGTTATTTCCGTGATCCTTTTCGATTCTGTCCTTTGTGAGTCTATTGCTCTCCAATTAACTCTTAACCACCATCTAGATCTCCAAGAACTCTTTAAACCACGTCATCTTTTTTAGTCAAGTTACCAGCGTCTTTAGGGCGCACTATCTGTAAATAAGTGTAGTTTCGGATTTAGAACCATGCGCACACCTTGTTGTTAAAGGCAGCGGCGAAGTTGATGGGACAGACCTTTTATAAAGGTTTAACTGTAGTGGATATGAACGCGGTTACATGCCCTGCAATGGTGCTTTGTCGTCTGGTCTCTATAATTTTCTTCAAGACATTTATGAAAAAAGTTACAAGAGGTCTGTGTTGTCGTAAATAAATATGCCTATAACTTAAATTGGCGCTATCTTTTTCCAGGTGTCAGATCACATTAACAATACATGTCCACTGACAGAAGTTCCCTGCCCATATAATTGGCTGGGCTGTTTCCTAAAGGTAAGTTTGGTTGTTAACTTAAGACGCGATTTCCCCATACAACATGAGGAAAGCGTATTGCACCATAGCAAAAAAAATTGCTTCCTGTCTTACCCGGATCATTACTTAGATCATTGTCTTTTACCGACCTTTAGCAGAATGCTATTCATTTGTTTGGATTAACCAATAAAGGTTTCTTTC
>BOPM01000821.1:85088-97040 GCA_022179025.1 Porites australiensis | reverse complement strand
AAGGGGTTAACCCATGATTTTGGCCAAAAATGCCATTTATTTGTTTGATTTAGATTTGGTCAAAATGAGACTAGCAATAATGCTTAGTGACTATGAACAAGAGAATTTTTCAAAGTAAAAAAAATCACATTGTTTGTCAAAGCGGTTAAATGCTTTTGGCCAAAAATGCCAAATTCTTCTTTTTTTACATTTGGTCAAAATAAGACTAGAAATGATGCTTAGCAACTTTGCGGAGAAAAAAGAAACCTGTTTTGACTATAAAAACAGAAGTTTTTAAAGTCTAAAAAATCGTCTTTTCGATAAGGGTGCCCATGCTTATGATTACAAATTGCCAATTTTTTGTTTATTTATATTTGGTCAAAATAAGACTAGAAATAATGCTTAATGACTTCGCCTATAAAAAACAGAATTTTTTAAAGTCTAAATAATTGCACTTTTCCAAAGGGGATAACCCACGCTTTTGGTCAAAAAATGCCAATTTTTTGGTTATTTAGATTTGGTCAAAATGTACTATCAGCTTTATTCACAATTTAAGGGCTCTTATCTGAGGACTTCAGGCTATATGACCAGGAAATATACTCTGTACACCATTGAAAACGTTCTCATAGCTGCTCTACAGAAGATAGTCTCCACAAAAAGTTCTGTAAAATGAACACTTGGCTGGATTCTCTGTCTTCGACTCAATTATCAGGTAAGTCTAATTCACAGTATGGTGACAGAATAATGCCAGACACATTGTGCAGTTCATGATCCGCATTGACAAAGGCTGGAGTAAAAAGAAGAGAAAAAACAATCAGTTAAAAAACAGTGACAAAATGTCTCACAAGAGTTGTGCTTCTAGTCACCCCTAGTGTGATTTGTCCTTTTTTCCATGAAAACCATGGAGTGTTTATTCATGAAGAAAGCTACAGAGAGAAAGCTATATGTCTTGAGAGAATAATGAGTTAAAAAATTAAACTTAAGTGACATGCAACTAATCCATGGTACTGGGTGGATAACATTACAATAATGGCTTCTCCATTTCAGCTCTGCTATTTCCCTTAAGCAGGGTTGTCAGAATGTTTTGAAGTGGACGGCTGAGTTGCCAAAGTAAGAGACCAGTCCAGGGATATTTTATTTCAAAAACGCCATCCGTAAAGAAATGCCAAGAAGAGTAGCCTGTCGATACTAACCAAGCAGGCGGCGATTTTCGCCGGTAGTCGGCTACTTTTGACAACCCTGCTCAAGGTAGGTCAGTTTCAAGACAAGATATAAAAGATAAAAATTCCTGAACAGTTGTGATTTGCGCTTCTCAACTAGTAAAACAAAGAAAAGGATATTAAGTTACAGTGACACATACAGGACTTTCTCTGGTGTCCTCTTAATTGGTGTCTACTGAGCTGTTTGTCCGCTGAACATTGAGTGTCTGCTTAATATGGGGCCAAGTCACTTACCATCAAAAATCCAAAGTGCCTTCAAAATCAGAAAAACAATGGCAATGGCTTCTCTTGGTCATCTCTGCTTTTTTCGCCACAGCAGACAAACAATCTTGTCCCCACACTCCTTCTAATTTGAAAATATAATATAAAATACCAACCCTTCAATTTCCGACAATTTTGGTCGCCATGGCGCCTAAAATCTTGGAGCTGGCGGCTTAATTTGTAAAAAAAGTCTCCCTAAACCAAAAGACTTGGTTTCCAAATGGCGATTGAGCAAAAACTTTAACTTGGAGGGTTGAAGATGATAACAAGTACAAAGATTTAATGTTTAAGTTAAAATCAATGTTTTAGTCAAAGAGAAGTGTGCCTCCACCAAATTGTATTTGATTAGGAGTCTGCAGTTTGTTCACTGCTGTATAAAGTATCGTCCTCCAAAAACTTCTGCAAGAGCAATAACGATAGCCATAAACAATACGGATAGCTCAAGGGACTGGTACTGATCACAATCACAACAGCAGCAGAGGAAAAGTCTGCATAAGTACTGACTGACTGAGAAGGCATGTTGGGTATCCTGAATTTCTTGGAGTTAGGTGGCAGGTTCCTCCAATAGGCAGGTTGACACCACAGCAAAAAGGGCAGGCATTAGGGATGCTTCTGTAGTTAAGCACTACAAATAGGGAAGAACAGTTGGTATGAGTTGCTGGTTTCCATACTTACTGGTTTATTGGTTGGCCGGTTCTATGATTTCTGATCTCTTGTGTTATGTAGATTAAGTGACACCGGTTTCTGCCGAAACAGTTCATCGGCCACATAACACCACTACACCTTCCACAAGTTCAGCTTTCATTAGAATCCGCCCATACTCAAGCATCCAGCCACCATAAGGAATCCAATTTCATACAAGTATAGCATCTTCCACAAGTTTCCAGTCAGTTATCTGGAATGTATAGGGGATGCATCAGAGTGGAGTTGTGGATCCATGATCACAACAAGTGTAGAGGAACAGACATTATAAGTACTGTCTGAGTGGGTGTGTTGAGTATCCTAGATTTTCTGGAGTTGGATGGTAGGTTCCTTCGATTTGCAAGTTGACACCACAGCAAAATGGCAGGCATCAGGGATGCTTTTGTAGTTCAACACTACGAACAGGGAAAAACAGTTGGGTGGCAGGTTCCTCCAATAGGCAGGTTGACACCACAGCAAAAAGGGCAGGCATTAGGGATGCTTTTGTAGTTAAGCACTACAAATAGGGAAGAACAGTTAGTATGAGTTGCTGGTTTCCATACTTACTGGTTTATTGGTTGGCCGGTTCTATGATTTCTGATTTCTTGTGTTATGTAGATTAGATTATGTAGATTATCTGGAACGTATATAGGGGATGCATCAGAGTGGAGTTGTGGATCCATGATCACAAGTGAAGAGGAACAGTCAGTATGAGAACTGACTGAGTGGGTGTGTTATTAAATCAGGTGTTTAGGAGGTCCAGAGAGCAATCAACATAACAATGTATCGCCAAATACTTGTTTAACAAGTCACTCTTGTTATGCTAAATAGCTTTTTCCAACTTTAAAACCACATAATGTTAATTCTCAAGGAAAGGTATTAGACAGTTATTAATCTAAAAAATTGAATTAAGTCACATACCTGATCGACAAATCCAGGGTACATGGTGGAGGGAAAAAACAACAGTGGCTGGGCCTACATGCCAGCTCTGCTTTCTTCCACAAAGACAGGCGAGAAATCTTATCACCACACTCCTTCTAATAAATGATATATGAAATATGATAACAAGTAAAAAAGTCAATATTCATGTCAAAACGTGTACTGAAATTGAAAAAAAACAACAATTGCCATAGATCAAGCGTCTCTTAATCCCAGAACTTATAAATCTTCTCTATGTTGACTGCTGTAAACTGTGTTCCTTCAAGGATTTGAGCAAGAGAGATAATGATAGCCATAATAATGAAGACAGGTAAATGGTCATGCAGTGACCACAATCACAACAGGAGTAGAGAAACAGTTAGTTTGAGTACCAATTTATTTGGATATCCTGGGTTTACCACGTCCACACCACAGCAATAAGACCAAGCACAAGGGATGCCTTTGTGGTTGAACACTACAAAATAGGGAATAGCAGTTAGTATGAGTTGCTGGTTTCCATACTTACTGGTTTATAGGTTGACCGGTCCTATGTTTGCTGATCTCTCGTGGCATGTAGATTATTAAGAGTGGGTTCTTTGAGACGATCTGAATGAGGATAAGTGATCCAAGTTCACTCAGATCATGGTAGATCAAATGAATGGACAAAAAGTCATTGGTTCATTTGATCTACCATGATCCAAGTGGTCGGGAACCTCCGATCCTAGTAAATCCTTATCATCCCAAAGGTCAACGCACCCCAAGTGACACCGGTTTCTGTCGCAACAGTTCATCGGCCAAACACCACTACACCATATCCACAAGTTCAGCTTTCATTGGAATCTAGTCATACACAAGCAACCAGCAATTGTAAGGAATCCAATCTCATACAAGTAGCATCTTCCTCAAGTTTCCAGCAGATATCTGGAATGTATGGGGCAGGCATCAGGGATGCAGTTGTAGAACATGGTGTTGGGTGGCACATGCATTGAGAAGTTTGAGACTGATCCTTGACACAAGTTCTGTCTGGATTCTTCTTAGATGATCTCTTGTTATCTTACAGTAACAAATTTTCTTCATCACCTGAGTAAAGAGAAGTGCAGGTGTGGTTATTTACTTGGTGGCCGGTTCAATGAGAGTGGTGGAGTTTTTTTGCGGCATCTGTAGCTCATTTTTCAGAAGATCTCCAACTCGCTGAGTGGCCTCTACTACAGCTGTAGGTGCTTTAAACATGTTTAGTTTTCTAATAAAGTTTTAAAAGGTAGTGTTTTACAAGGCAGAGTTGTTAACCCTGCACTAAGCCCCCAACCTGGAGGACCAGGGTGCTGTTTAGTCTGGCCCTTCTACCTTGGAGCAATCTGGCATAATTCAACCTGCCAGGAGCATAAGCTCCCGCCATCATAGCTCTAGTGGTCCCAAGGGCACGCAAGCCTCCCCGCCACGTCAAGGCACAGCACCAGGGGAGGTAAGACCTATTAATCCTTCTTAAATGCTTTACAGAACTTCCATTCTGCCTTTGGATTGAATATTAGTGAATCTACCTGAAACTAATGTTTTTAAGCTAAAGTGTTTCAACATACACTATCCCATCATCTCTGTAGTGTTCTTACCAGGATTTTACACACCGGGGTCCACAGGACCCATAGAGAAGCTGAAAGGGGGTCATGAGGGAGAAAAGTGGGTCACAATTTTCAGATACAGTTAACTCAATGCTTTACTCACAGGTCTGAGAAAGAGTAGATGACGCTTTTTAGTAACATCTTCTTTCACAACGCCATTGACATCATCACTTGATCAGTCTCGGTAACAAATGCTTAATGGCAAATTCTTTTCCAGTAATAATCGCCATCAGCCGGAAAAGCGTACACAATCATTCAAGTTACAGCAGAGAATCAATCAGCTAGGGATTTCGTCTGGATCTATTTTTCATCTTTTTTCCTACGAAAGTAACCAGGGCCACATTCATAATAGTGGGGGGAAAATCCCCAGCCCCCGGCTCTTAATGACAGCCCTAAGGCAGTGTTACTGTTGGGAGAAATTGGATGAGGGTCACTATTGGGGCATAAAGTTAGGCTTCCAGAACAAAAAGACACCCTATTCAAGATGCTAAAATAAAAAGTAAAATTTTTATCTAATCTTTAAGACTCAAGACCTTAAAAACCATACCACGTTCGGCGGCTCATAACTGTTTTGGACAAAGACAGAAGAGGTCACAACTAAGCGAACAATGCATCTAGAGTGTACCTGAGGGTACAGGTGTATTTATAATTACATTTCATCTCACCTGTGTGGCAAAAATGTCCTTGCTGTTGTTCACATAGGTGATTGCTAGTCTTTGACTTACTGTGTTCTTTACCATAATAATAATAATATTATTCACTGATGAACATTCAACCTGGAAAGGGAACAAGAAAAGTAACATGTAAACCCATCATTTCTGAACCACCTGAGCAGATCCACCTTGCATGTACTACAGTACTTGGGAGACGATCAGTTTCAACAGTCAAAGACAACTTTAACAAAACAAATTTTTGTACAGTACTTGACACTAACTTTTTTGGACACTAGGCAAAGGGCTAGCAAGTGAAATAAATCACTAGCCCAAGAGGACAAGTCATTGGTCAAAAAAAAAGAAGGAAACCCAGAAAAAATATACCCAGCGGGTAAGGAGCCACTCTACTCCTTCCAGTGGATCATATATTTCAAAACAAAATGCAAACGAATAAACTCTTGCTATGTTATCTTCGTTTGTTTTCAGTTCTTTATTATACAGTCAATACATTTTATGAACATCCAACTTTAAACTGGTATAAGGTAAAAAATTTGAAAAGATTCATTTTCGTAGTTGTTGCAACTGTTGAAAAGAAGCACTGAATACTCATCTACACAGGGTTAGCCTTGACCTAAAGTAAAAATATTGACACATTCCAGTCAGAAAAAGACCTGTGTACAACTAACCCTGTTTAAATGAGTCTTCAGTGATTCTATCAAGTGGCCGCTACAAATTCGAAACTGGTTTAGTTCTTGATTGTTTGTTTTCAGGTAAAAAACATTTCTTGATGTTTTAGAGAGAAAAGAAGCTTTTTGAGTCAATAAAAATTAATATCAGTTACACATACGTGAAGTCGCCATGCTTGATTTTTGCCAAAGGGGTTAGGCCTTGTAGTGTTCTATCTAAGCCACATTTCTGCATCACTGACTCAGGAATATTCTCTTCTGACGCAAAATGAAATAACGTCATACTGACGCAAAAAAGAAGTTACTTCATATGTAAGTGTTTCCAAATTAGCAGGCAATAATAAAAGCAAACAAAAAAATACGTGACCTTATCAGTGTGCAAAGAAAGTAGTGTCTGATAGCCCAGGGCTAGTGGATTTTGCTATCGGGCTAGTGAATTGTGTTTTTAACTTGTGTTTTCAACTTTTCAGGAATTCAAATAACAGAAGAACTGTGAAATCAATTCTGCTCATCGAAAAGCTTTTGGGGCTAGTTGAAATGACGTCTGGGCTAGTAAATGCTAGCTTCAGCTTGCCCAAATGGCAAGCTGTAAAAATGATTTTCTTTGCACCCTGCAGTTTAAATTTTCTGGAGAATCCTGAGTCATGGAAATACTTTTGACATATTTTGGTTCGCTTACAATCCTCCTCAAATAAGTGTTTCAAGGTTTTTGTCCAAGATTGTTACTAATAACAATGTTGACTAAAATCTGAGTCATACGCTCCACAGAAATTAAGAAACAGATTGCCTTTGATAATAATAGCTTAGCCTCCCTTAGGAAGAAATGGGCTACTTTCAAACAATGCCCCTCAGAAAAATAATTTGATCTATACAGTTAATTAAAGTGCAAGTGGCAAACGGGCAGATGGTGGAGGGAGGACCAAAAGACAGGCAGCCTCTTCTTAATTTATTGTTAATATATAAACTATAGTATTTTATGGACTTGGTCTTTCTTTTTATTTTTATTTCACTTTTTCCCTTCTGTAAATGATAACAGTTACCTGTTTCAATGTAAGGTAAAATTTAGTAAACCAATTATTAGGATTTATTGTAATGAATTGTAAATGTAATGTATTGTAATTGTTGTGTGTCCGAAATAAATAATAATAAATAAATAAATAATTGGATTGGATAATGTGCCGAATGTGGTTCAGTTCTTATCAGCCGTTTTTGAGAGCCCATTCTTGTGAACGACGAGCTCTAGTTTACGACCATTTTTTCAGATTTTCCGAGGTGGTCTCTACGAGAGCTTTGACTGTAGTAGAAAGTCCACCCTCCCTCAACTCAGTCAAGCAGGTCAATCTACATGCAAGGACAAATTAGAATAGAATAGAATAGAAAACTTTGTTATTAAGTGTCAGAGCCATATAGAGACATTCCACTGCACCTCCTCTATGGAAGGCATGATTCCGACAGGCCCTTATCTCTTAAACTGCGATTCCTACAGTTCCCAAATCTCCCACTTTCCTAAGGCCTTGTAGTAATCCAAGATTCCGAGAGGCCCTTGCGGATAAAATGCTATTCCAAAACCCTTTATTGTGGTTAAAATATCAGATTCCGACAGGGTCCTTCTGGATATTATCAAATCATGCCTTCCATGGGAAAGGGGGTGGGGGGTGCGGCTTGGGAAAAAACTCATACTAACTTGGGGACAGAAAGAAGCACGGCCATGTTCACCAAGGCTTAGCTTATCGATTTACACACAAATGCAAAATATGAAAATAACTTATAAAGTCTTGAAAACGGAACACATTTAAGGATAGGTTTTACGTAAAGTTTTGTTTATCGAAAGACGTGAGCTTAACAAATCATTGAGTAAGTATTTACCGCAACTTTGTCAACTGTCTCTCGTTCCTTGAAACGAGAAAGTCTAAACTGTACTCCCGTTTTTAAGGGAATCACAAAGCGCAATGGTACATACATTGTTTTGATAGCTAAGACGTTAATATTGAGAGTGTAAATAAGAGAAATTCAGCTCACCTACTAACGATGCCCAGCTCGCCCAGCTCGTTAACCAAAGATGGCCCCGCTTGCAGCCCCGCTTCAAAAAGTGTGTGTACTTCATGTAAAACATCGTATATTGTCCCGGACCACACCCATGTACCACATCCAGTTGTAATAGGACAATTTTTGACTACAACTACCAGAATTCATTTCGTTTTTGCTTTGTTACTGAAATTTGTCAATCCCGCTGAGGATTAAAGAACAATCGTCTTAATTTGCGCAAGAAAACAACAAACTCAAGGATTCTGGTAGTTGTAGTAAAATGACGTCATCGTGCAATTGTCCTATTAGTGAAGTAGTTCGTAAAAAGTCCCCTCAATCAACTAAATCCAAGTTATATGAGAAAGATATCAGGACGGGATTTTCCACTGAGAAGCACTTGAACCAGGGGACTTTGTCTTGATACCTTCCCCCACCCCTTGGGTCCTTCCCCTGACAAAAGCCTATGACATGTGCATTTCTCCTTCTCCCCTTCCCCTGTGATAGGAAATGCATGATTGATCAGAATTGAAGTGGACGTAAATGCTTCATCAAATGTGACGACTATTGTAGCTTTGACTAACTTCTAATCGACGAAGTCGTGACAGCGGAATCGGAATGTTTCCACTAGAACATGACTCTCCTTGCCTCCCATCGCGACTGGCGAAACAATTCTTTAAAGAAGCCTAACTATGAAGAGTTGACGGTCTCACTGTCATTGTATTATACAAAGCACGTAGTTAAGAAGTGTATTAGGATGCTTTTTACGGGGTACTTACCTTGCACACAAACACGTACATCTCAGGTTCAACCACACGACGACCTACAGGAAGGGCAAAGTATGCTTGTTGTTGATCAAGATTGACATAAAGATGGTTGGTCGTTGGACAGTTCGACAATTACAATTGCAAATTATTGTAGAAACAAAATTTAATTCAACTTTCTTTTCAAATGCTTTAGTTGATTACATCATCCTTTATAGATTGAGAATATGGGTATGAGAAAGGGAGAATGAAGGGGCGCGAAAACGCGATGAGCAGGGGAGAACGCGAGAAGGACGCATAAAAACTTGCAACGATGTTGCGCGTTTCACCACCCACGTCAGTCAAACCTGTTAACAACCTGATTTGTTGCAAGACAGGTTTGATATGGGTGATAAAACGCACAACAACGCTATTCAACTCGTTTTGCGGCAATGTGACGTGGCGAGACAAGTTGCACGTCTCTTGTTGCCCGTTTGTCCGTCTCTTAAAGGGTGCGCGCGCCATACTCCCCAAAGTGACACTTGTCTGAGTAAACATGTGCCAAAGGCGAAGTTTTTGACAGGATGTCGCCTCGACAGAATGGCCTCTCTACATACGGGGTCCAGATACAAACTGCAGGTGAGAAAAGGAATGGGCCTCTTTACTTCCTCTAAGGCAGCGCTCGGGATTAAACTCTAATTATAAAGGATCGTTGAAGTACTTCTCTGAGCGAGTTGTGGCGTAAAAGTCCATTATTCCCAGACTCGTAACAGTTAATTTATCTTCCATCTATCTTCACGGATCTCTTACATGACGGATCAGGGCGACATTAATTTTGAATATTACCGTGATGTTTATGTTCAGTAGTCTTAGTTCGGACATAATAAGCTGGAATATTTAACCGCAAAACACATTTGAAAGGCCAGAGAAGACAAACTTCAAAAGCCTCAAATTTCTACAAAATTAAATCTTACGCATGACGATTTCTCAATTCCCATAAAATTTGCCATTTATTTTCTCGGGCCTCAGAAAGAAATTGTCTTTGATGTTATTACAGATAACTGATTATTTCTATAACCCTTAAAAAGTGTAAAAAAAGAGGAAAAATGTGATAAGGCTCAAAATATTCTGGTACAAGGTTTTTGTCCACTGAAAATTAAAATTACTCAATTTCCTAAATGGATTCCGTCTTAATACTTACTCTCGCACGAACATGGCATCCAGATAAGACAACATCCTCTTCCAAAAACCTTGTATTGGCTGTGACACTTGGGCTCAGCCTTGATCGAAAAAAAAGGGCGGTGCTGTCAAACATGGTACTACTTAAGAAAATTTGGATGGAGAACATGTAGTTACAGCTGCTTTGATTTCCGACCCATTGGAGACATCACTTTATACAAACATTTTTTTTCTTCTTTGTTACCAGAGAAACTGTACCCTGGGTGCCAGAGACTTTTCATGCGCGGTTTCCGGTTTCTGTCAAGTCTTAAAAAGTGACCCGCGCGAAAAGTTTTTTCTCGCGGCTTCGCCGCTCGTGTCTTTGGCCGAAGGCTGAAGACGTGTCGGCCTGCTGCCGACGAAGCTCCTCGTCACACGCGAGAAAAAAATCTCTGGTACCCAGGGTAGAGAAACTGAAGAATCCTATCATAAGCAGCAGCTGGAGCGGATTCATTGTGACTTCATTGTTTACATTTTTTCTCATTAGCACACGATTTAACTCGTAGAAGATGTAGCCGTATACACCAATTAGGTTCAAAAATTAAAAGAGCTTGTTTATCTATGCAGTTTGTGCAAGTTTCAACTCTTTGCAATCAGTAACAGAGAATATAGCAGCAATTAAAAACTGCAAAACTACTGGGTGGAAAAACGTCAGTAGTGAGCTCATACATTCTTTACTTTGTAAATTTTGGAGTTTTTCAAAGAGAATTTCTCCGAAACTATTTGGTATTATACCGGGCTCAACTTTTCAGTGATAACTGAAATTGCTATGCTTTTTCAATACATATTCAGAAATTTCATTTTATTAGCTTCATCAGATAATGATAAGCCTATGCTAATGAGGCAAAAAGAAAATGTTAACAAGGATTCGCACGTAGGACTGTTGTTGATAGTGACCGACTTTTCAAAATTAGTGCGGTAGTCATCTTCCGAGTCAAAGCGAGTCGTACACGTCAGAACATCAACTGAGTCATGCTACGGTCACCAAAATTACACAGAGTAATGTACTCGTCATTTCCAAGTTGTCAGGGGTGTGGCCAGCCTATAAACCTCTACAGGCCGGGACCTACAAATCAGCTTCGGTTTGATCACTTTACCCCTTGTACAAAAAAATATGTGTTGGGAGGGTGAGCTAAAACGGCATGGACAGTGCAGGCATACAACTAGTCGAAAAGGTGGCTACGCCCCTGGTTGTGGGTATAACTTGATTAACACAGAGACGTAATATAACGTCATCATGACGCCATATTGTTGAATTTATTGGTAAAATCCAAGTTTCCCTAAAAGTAGACATTAAGCGAAAAAACCGTAAATGGTAAGGTGTCAAGAAGTTGGCTAACACATAAATAGTCTCTAGCAGTAGCAGTGATGTCAAGATGACGTCGTTTATTGCTAAAAAACGAACCTGAAAGCATCCGCTATTTTTTATACTTAAAACCCGAATTAATGTAGGTATTCTTAAAAGAAAACTTGATCTGAGTATAAATAGGATGCTTAGGAAGAATTTACGAGAGAAGTGGAAACTGTTGAAAATTCAACTCAGTGTCAACCATGTTTTTTCATTAAACTGGTCACTAAAAGCCTGGATTTCATTAACAGTTGCCATGGTAACGTCAATGTTGACGTGCAAGTCACGACGACTTCAAAACGTTTCCAGATAAATTTCAGGAGAAGTTGCTAAGTTTGGTGGTCATAGCTTTGATTGTTTTGAAGTTATTCATTTTTTTAACGAGAGGGCCTCGAAAGCCCTAATCGGTCTGATAAAAGGGACCTTACCAGTGCCGTAGCAAGGTTAGATTTGT
This sequence comes from Porites australiensis, assembly GCA_022179025.1. NCBI lineage: Eukaryota > Metazoa > Cnidaria > Anthozoa > Scleractinia > Poritidae > Porites > Porites australiensis. The sequence goes on along the minus strand of BOPM01000821.1, from coordinate 85,241 downwards.
TGGGGAGGCCAATCACGAAGGCGTGAGCTGCTAGGGGTATCCGGAGGCACGCTGTACTGTCGCACTTTGTAATAATCGTCGCACTTTGTAATACCTGTCGCACTTTGTAATAAAATTGTCACACTTTGTAATACCTGTCGCACTTTGTAATAA
>BOPM01000821.1:55362-75469 GCA_022179025.1 Porites australiensis | reverse complement strand
TGTCACAGTTTTTCAATGACCATGAAATTCAGAGTCCGGGTAGTTAGTTAATAAATTGTGGCCCTGAAAAAATTTGAAGCAAAACAAGGTCATCGCCAGCCTCGCGTCTATTCAAAGGCCAGGGCACTGAGCACATAACTGTAAAATGGCCTATTTCTCTTTCCGCTGGACCTGACTCGTTCCCAGTCGTCTATCATTATTGGCCTTTGGCGTGGAAGACTAGAACGGGCCCTTAAGCGAAGCGCTTCCCTCATAAATAATTAATGAGTAGAGACAACTTAGAGACGACTAGGGACGAGTCAACCACTGGACAGAGGTTTATCCAGTGGATAGCGTTATCCACCTTTTGAACAACTGGGCCCAGAATTGACCGAGCCAGGAACGCCTAGGGTTTTTTCAAACTCGATGTAAAAAGTCAGACAAAGACTTGAAAAAGTTACATTAACACACAGAATTATATTCAAATTGAGTTTCAATTTTAATTTGCTTAAATAAGGCCAAAAACAGTGCGCCATTTACAAGTACACTTTGAACTAAATAACGATAAAATATTGTTCTTAAATAATTGCTTGCTGAAGTAGGAGAAAACCTCGTCTTCATTCATTAGAATTTCTGGGAGACCTCTGTTCGCAAAATGTCTACTCTTACATTAATTCCGATTAAACAACGCAACAGTGATTTAACAGCAAATTTTGCGTCACTAACCAAACAAACAAGGAAAATACCTTACTCTTGAACTTAACATATAAAACACGTTAGAAAACTGTAACAAACATTTTCCCACCCATTGGCTCATTCGCCTGTCACGCAACGCCTTCAACATAACGTAGCCATGAACAAGCGTTGCATGACATAGACTCAACACAGTACCAGTTTTACTGTACTTGGTACTAAACTAAACTGAGAGAGTTTGCTCTTTCATTTCTTTGTAATTCCCTACAGTTAACGTTCTTAGTTCAAGTTTTATAATTGCAGCACATATTACCTGCAATTTTGAACACAATTTTAGAACTCACTAAATTCGAAAATTTGTTGATTTTACCTAAATCCTACCCCTTATGAATCGTTACCATAGAGGTAAATGAATAAATATATTAATTGAATTTGCTAGGGAATACATTTCGTAGAACAATAAGAATAAAAATTAATGACTGCAAATTAAAATACCGTAAAATTCCGAAAATAAGCCCCAGGGCTTATATTTTTCAAAGGCCCTTTTTGAGGCGCTTATTTTTGGAGGGGCTTATCTATGAAGGGAAATTTGCGTCTCAAAGTCGATTGGGCTAGCCTTATAGCTGGAGATAAATTTATCGTTTTTGTTTTGTTTTAACTTTGTGTTTGAGGGCAATTTCCAAGTACAAACCCCCGGGGGGCTTATATTTGGAGGGGTGATTTAACGGAGGGTTTTTTGCGTTACGAGTTTCGGGGGCTTATATTTGGAGGGACTTATTTATACACGGAGGGGCTTATTTTGGGAATTTTACGGTATTGACCATAAACTCATAAAGAGTTGGAGCGGTATAGACTTAACAATAGGGAGTTTAAGCAAAAACGTTTTTGAGCGGTGCACGTCAACCGGAAGTGAGCCATTTTCCCTTTTAATATGCCTTGACACTACCAAATTTGTATTCTTAAGTGTCTTTTCTCTCATAAAGATGATTTGCCCGAAAATTTGGTCTACATCACGCCCCAAGTTTAGAATAAGTCCTCATCCGGTTGACGTTCGTCGCTCAAGTTGCTTAAAAAGCAACGCCGGTTCAACTTCCGGTTCATCCACCGGAGGTGGAGAGTTTTTGCACTTTTGAGTCGTGATTTTGAACAAAGTTTTGATCAAACAGTCCTTTAGTAATACAAATTTGGTACCGTCAACGCGTATTAAAAGAGAAAAAGGCTCACTTCCGGTTGACATGCGTCGTCAAAAAACGTCGCTGCTTAAACTCGCTAATACCTAGGGTGCTTACCATTTACAGAAACCGCCCGGGTAGAAATCTTGTGCATAAACATAAAACTTTACAATTTAAGGTGGTGCGAGAACGACCCGCTACAAAATTTATCCAAATCAGCTGAATAGTCTTAAAAGAGTGGAAAAATTGCATCGTCTAAAATCACAGCCCATATGTTCTGAAGCTTCCCAAACGGAATGGCGCGAACCATTTGACTTTCCAACCAGAATTTCCGGTTTTCCCACGAAAATGGTAAGTACCCCTAATATAACACATGTACGAAACCTAAGCAGAGCTTTAACCAGCTTCGAAAAAAATAACGAGCAAATTGTATATCAGAAATCGCAAAAAGATATGAATACAATTGCAAAAATCCGCGTAAAACTTCACGTTTGAATAAATGTGTACAAAATATCACATCATTCCTCTGCATTTAAAATACATGTTAAATCTTAAATAAATCTTAAGGTACGAGCATTCAAATGGGCTATTGAGCAGTACTTTCCTGTGGTACTGTTTATTATTCTACACAAGGCAATTGGTTGCTTTGACACTCCACCGAACGAATTCTCGACAAGTTGAAATCTCGTGCGTTAAGGTCTTCCGTTCACACGGAATCACCTTAACCGTACGGAAATTTAAACGCCTAGCCATTCAAATGTCCGTGTGAACAGAGCGAAAATAATAAACCGTCGCGTGTGGACGAAGGGTCCGGTACAATTTTCGGTTGAAATCTCTTAGTATAAGTATAACCATACATCTGAAGGCTGCTGAGCACTACCCTCCTTTAATATTATCAATTTTCAGTAATTTTTTTTTTGAAAAATAACGGTAATACTTTTTGTCATTTTTGCAATTCAAAGCAAGAGTAATCGCATTTAATTCCCTTCTTTCCTGTCACTCCTATAATCCAAGGTAAAAAAAAAGACGTTCACACTAGCTACCCAAGGGAGCTTGCTTAGCTTCCGCAACGTAAGACTGAGTCACTGAGTCGGTGTAGTGTCCAACTGCACTTCGGGACTGTTCTTGGACGCTAGTGCTTTTTTTATTGGATGGCATATACACGAGGTTGCGCTGCGAACTCGGTCAAAATCAGTCTGAAACAGTCCGACAGTGCAATTTGGGCGACACACACGAGCGCGCGTGAATATGGCCACCAGCGTGAAAAGGCGACACGCGAAAGGAAGAAAGACTAGAGTCAAACGCCCTGGCTTGGCCTGTAGTCGCTTGTTTCTCTCCTCTTTCCACGTGGCGTTCTATCTCGTTATTTTCATACGCGCTTATTAACTTCTTTTGCTTGCTCTACTATCCCAGAGGAAAATCACAGTCGAGTACGTAACACGCTCTCCATCACATGTCACAAAAGCGAACAAAATTAGTTAACTATTGAATAAGCTGTAAAGTAAAGGAAACAGCTGGAAATCTCCCTGTCTCAAAATCTCAACTTATCTTGAACAAAAGCCCTTTTTCATTAGTTAGCTTGTGTGCCTTTATATTGACTTGTGGTCGATTTGAACCCATCTTCCCACTATGGCGGAACGAAAAACACCCCTTCAGCTTCCGTTGTGCAGTACACATCACCCTCTAATCTCCCAGGTATCCCGGCGAGACTGAATTACTGCCTATGGTGCTGAGATGACATCAACAGCAGTGATTATTCAGATCCTGGGACTTCTCTTGCAGCCTCTCAGCTTTACCACCAAGCTTAAGGACAAAATGAGACGTTCGCCACTCAATTTCACGGCCACACGCTGCCTGGAGAAAGAACACTATCCAGGAGAACTCTCGGAAAAGCCACGCTAAAAAGAGCTTCCACACAGGTGGCAAAGGGTTGTTGGGCTAAAAAGGGAAAACCAATAGGCAGTCATTCTCTTTTAAAACGCCAGCTGACATGGAGGGTATCCAATAAGCAGGACTGGCAACAACCTATTTCGCTACTTGTCGAATTCGCTACGTCCTAGTTCGCAACAAATTCGCTACATATTACTTTCTGTGAACAACTGAAAATTTTCCCTTAATCACTCTAGAAAAAAAATCTTTTATTATATTTCTCGTTCTTTTAAGCTTGCCCCTCCGAGGGTGCAAGTTTTGGACTTTGCCAATAGGAAGCGACACGAATATGTAGGTAGCGAACTCCAACGTAGCGAGCAGGACTCGAAAAAATTCCCGTCCAGTAGTCGGGGACAAGTAGATTTTCTGTTTGCTGGGAAAGTAACCTTTAAAGCTCACTTGCTCTAGGAAAGTCATCCTCTAACAAAAACATAAACTAAGACGAGCAAGAAGTGGCCCCGGGAAAGTGAAATGCGAGAGTTACTTGCCCAAAGGACAAGCTGGAATTCAAGTTTTTTCGAGTCCTGAATAGGAATGCGGTCAAGTTGGCCAAAAGTCATCTCGCCCAAAATTTTTAGTCAAGTCGCCCAAAAATTTATCATGCTTAGCAATATCATAACATCTTCATCGTGCACGTCAACCGGAAGTGGCCTTTTCGCAATCTTGGGCGGGTATGTTTTGCCCAAATATGCCGGCAAAATAATTGTCTCTATCACAGTTAAAACCGTTCGCAAAACAAATTGGTAGAGTCAAGGCATATTAAAACGGAAAAAGCAAAACTTCCGGTTGAGGTGCGTCCTTATAAGCTCTCTTCCAACTCTTCATTATGACAGTCAGTGCTCGAACTTTACGGTCGTCCACTCGTCCAAAACAAGTAAAAAAACCTGACAACGAAAAGTTTTCTTTCCCACCAGTCCTCTGGACGAGTAAAGGTATCACTCTCTGAGAAATACATGATTTTTTTTTTGTGTAATACCAAAAAGTGGTAAAAGCATTGAAACAAACGAAGAATTGCCAAAGGCAAACGTTTCAAAAACGAACAGGTAAAAGAGTGCTGGGCATTCTCTTTCCGATTGAAAGTCTGGGTTCTACTTGACACAATTGAAATCCACTGTGGGATACAAGATGGGGGCTTTTGTAATTTCGTTTGAAGGTCTGTATCTATTTTCCTTTGGTGAATTAAAACGTGAGCCAAAGTATGTCGAACTGAGTGGATCGGAACGAAAAAAATTGAAAATGATAAGAGTGATCAGAAGTTTTGCTGATGGACCAGAAAATTTTAATCCTACTGATCCTGCGGAAGACCAGACCCAAAAGTTAATTTCGAGCACTGACGACTAACAAAGAAAACTCACTCACCCCCTGAACACATCTGAGTAAGATAAAATCCAAGATAAACCACACTAAGACGTGTTTAATGAACATAAGAGCAGCACTGAACTCCCATAAATAGGACATAGCCCAGCTGGCGAGCAAACCAATTACAACACTCTCAGTTAGAGGTTCAAATATTGCCGGAAAGGGTTCCATGGTAAGACGTAACCTGGTCCATCTGCAATAGAAGCCGTTATACAGAATTTACTATATGGACACGAATGAAATACCAGGGGAACTTTCATTTATATGATAAGTAAAATATTACACCGTTACTTGGGGATAGGAAATTTCTCTTCTTGTAATGAAAACACAAAATCTTGAAGAGCTCCAGAAACGCTGACATTTTCAAAAAGCAACTCACACATGCGCATTCTGTTTTTGTCCAGGCGTTTTCTGCCCGTTTGCCTTGGATATGTCACCGAAGTGAATAGGCAACTTTCGATATATTAAAATTCAGCATGATAGCGAGTCTTCGAGGACACAAACAAAGAAAATGAATAAACCATGATTATTCGCGTTTATTCATTTTCTTTGTTTGTGTCCTCTAAGACTCGCTATCATGCTGAATTTTAATATATCGAAAGTAGCTTTTTGACCGAAAAGGCCTGGCAAAACACCATACAGGAACTATAAACGACAACTAGTCTATATATAAACCTACCTGACCATTCTTTGTTGGTATCTTAGAAGAGAGTAATGACTTGGATTCTGCATGGCTGGATCACAGCTAAGGATTACTTTCATTCCCCTGTAAGAATTAATGTGACGATCAAATACGTTATTGTCACTCATCTTTGTGTGACTTGATTTTCACTATTTTAAACAATACAAATTAAGATACCTGGAAAAAAACGCTTTGGTAAAATCAACGACTTAAAAAAATTTTAAATTAAGGTGCCCTACAGCTCTCCTCTTTGAAGATACACTTACCATGGCAACCAAAGCTGTCGCTGCTTGTGCAGTGATTTTGTTAGCTCTGCGTCCTGCATCCCTGACGCATAAAAACCTCTAAACGCGCAAAATAATTCATGGCATGCCTCCCATAGGACGCAAAAGATCAATCGATTGATCTGAATTTGTGTATTTGTAGACATATCTAGTCTGCTACACAGACGTTTTTAGTGTCGTCACGCAACGCTCCTCCCCACAGTGGGGAGGAGCGTTGCGTGACGACTCTAAAAACGGCTGTGTAGCAGACTAAGACATATCCGGCCTGTTTGCGTAATTTCTATGGCATTTATTACGGCTGTTGTTTAACGCTGCATATTTCTTTTAGCCTTTGTTGTGCATTAAAATAGAAGGACTAAATTTTAATTTCAGTGTACTGTAATACGAAGTTTTGGAGTCTGTCTCCAGACTACAGTGTAACTGTCTGTTTACAAAAAGGCCGAAGTATTTTCAATTTCGGGTTCGTTTTCTTTTAACGTGGACTCATTGGTTCTGGACTGGGACTCATGATTTTCACAAGATGAGTCTCAGGATTCACCATAACTATTTGTAACAAAATCACTGCTTATGTTCTGTTATTGTGATGTTGGGTTGGTAAAAAATTAATATGTTTTTGCATCAAGTTTAAGTCTTGTAAAATTGTTGTTAATCTCTTCTATATTTATGAATGTACCCTGTAAATAGAAATAGCCTCTAGATTATCGCAATTCTTTAGACGTCTTTTAGGCTATTATTTATTGGCAACTAGTTTGGACAAACAGCATAGTGAACTAACCTATTGAATATAGCTTTAGATATGAAATAATCTTCTGCAATGTAGCAAGAAAATACCTCCAGGCCACCTGTATGCAAAATACGCAGAGAAAAAAAATCAATGATTTAACCAATTTACTAGTAGTCTTTTGTTATGAATGTGGAACCAAAGATAAGTACATCAACAAGGTTCACGCAAAGAAATGCACAAAAAAGTGTGATGCACGTGCAAAAATGTCTAAACCTGTTAGTTTATTGCCGTTCTTCCTGCTGTCGTTGTCGTCATTGCTTAAGCTCTCTATTGGCTGTAGTCAGATGAACTTGAAAATCTTCATACTCCGCTTGGCTACACCTCATGCAGTATCTTTTTTTTTAATTTTCGTCTTTTTGTACAGCAAGTGCATGCATTTATTGCGGGTAAAAGAGTCACATCAACTTCTAACCCTTACATAAATTAATACCAGTAACTCACATTAAGCTCAGGGCCGAGTTGTTCAAAGCTGGGTTGAGATAACCCAGGGTTAGTGTGAGATTTGAATTCAGATTTGAAAGCTTAAAAAGCATTTCAGTTTTAATTCTTTTTGTCTACAAGTTGATGATTGAGAGCTCTAATTATCCCAGAAAATGCTTTTGAACACAAGAAAAAGAAACAAGGGTTAAGCGCTAATCGGCCTTCAAACAACTCGGCCCTGGTTTCTGTACTTAATACAGTTTTCAAAGCATGTACCTAATTCATCTAGAAGGGGTTTACTGTACAGGCTTGACATTCCATTAGCACACAGGGTTCCCAGGCTGTAAGCCAGCAGGTAGACAAATGCATGCTGGGTTCCAAAATATACCTGTTGAGAGTTGTTCATTAGGATTATTATCATAGCAGTCTTGATAAACCTGCATGACATTTGTTCACAACTATCTTGTTCTATTGTGAAAGGTTTGAACCCAAGAGTCATTTCAAAAGTAGGTTGAGTTTGATCATCCGGGTGAACGTAGTCCTGAATAGAACTGTTGTTGTTGACAGTGACTGACGTTTTGACAACCTGTGCGATAGTCATCTTCAGAGTCAAAGTGAGTTGTATCACGTCAGTTCATGGTATTATACTCTGGTATATTGATCTGATTGGTCAATTACGTTGTGATGTTATTGGCCGTCTGTCAGCCATGATGATAATTATTGGCTGTGAAGACTCCTAATTAATATCTTGTTCTATGTCACTCATAGCAACTGTATTTTAATTTATGGCCAGTGTTAGTTGAGAATCAGATGACTGTATATGTTGTAGTTATTATTTTATCTCAGGTAATTTTTGTTTGTTCTTTTGTTATTGGGTATCGTGATGTATGCTAAGGAAGTTGAAACAAAAGAAGAAAAAAAAATACCTGAGAAATAACAAAACAAAAAAACAAAAAAAAAACCACTACATCATATACAATACAGGTCACAGCCTGGCTGTCACTAAGGGCCGCGGCCGGGGATTTCCCCCGGCAACTATGAGCATAATCCTGGGCTACTTTCACAGGGAACAAAAGGAAAATGAAACCAAAGGGACTTACTGGCTGTTCAATTCCCCGCCTACTAATTGGATATACCCAGCAATGTAAAATCTTAGTGACAGCCCTGAGGTCAAAATTAATCTGATTTCAGGTTAAAATCTCTCAGGGTTTGTACCCTTTTTTGAGCAAAAAATTCAAGGACTTTTCACACATTTCCCCTTTTTCAAGGACTCCAATGACCATTCAATGCAAAAAGCGCCTTGAGTCTATGTCTTTTTTAGTTCTTCCACAACATGAGTAATTTAATCCCGAAAGTATTTCTGTGTTTGCTCTATTTCCTTTGGAGTTCTACTTAAATAATTTAAATAGAACTCCAAAGGAGTTTCAATGCTAACTTTATAATTATTATAAAGTTAGCATTGAAATTCAAGGACTTTCCAGCACCGACTACAATTTTCATGGACTTTAAGGACTCTCAAGGTGAGTGTGAACCCTGAACCCTGAGATGCATGCAAACCCTGATCTTTTAACCTAGTTTGACTCTTAATTTCTTTTGTCTTTAAGGACTAGGAGACAAAGGAAATTGAGAATCAATCTAGGTTAAATCAACATTAACCTGAAATCAAATTTGATCTGAAGCATATACATTAAAAGAGTTCCACAATCTGAGTTCATGAATATTTCTTTCTATCTCACCTTATCTACACAACCAGCAAAATCCATGCAGTTAGTGACAAAAGGGATCTGATCAAAGGACAAAAACAAAAGACAAGAAATCATTACTTACACAGTGAGTTTTGATGATTATTTTTCCTTAACCTGCGATCATACACTGTAACTAAAGTAGTTGAGATGATTGGTTTGGCCTGGGTTTACACTGGAATGGCTGTCAGGGTCAGGAGTAATGCAGTCACTATACAATAATATTTCATATCAATTTTAGTACCTGATGCACCATTCCAACACCTGGTCCCATATGTGATACTAACTCTGTCAGAGTGCCCTGGTGGACTAAACAGTAATTATCACATCGTTAATGGAACTGATGTGGAGTACAGAAAGGAAATGTATTGAATAATGTCATTCCGAAAATCATGGCATTAAGAGAGAGTGGAAATTCAAAAAGGCGAAAAAAAAAAATCCATATCATGTGCACCATGTTTATTTGACATTAACAAATAGCAAAATATCCAAGGCTGCAGCCTAATGGGCTCCCAGTTGCCAGAGGCTCTACAATTTGCTCACAGGCGACTAAAGTTTTAAACAAGGAGCCCCCAAGGGCACCTAAAACTTATAGTTACTAAGGCAGTAGCCTCTATGCCTACTTCCAATGAAGGAATGACAGAATTCACTGTGAATTTTGCGCTTTGAAGTGAAAATGTAAAATGTGTGTTTGTCGACCGTCGGCAAAAAATTTCCACTGATAAAAGTAAACAAACAAGCACTTTGCTAGAAATTTGAAACCTGAACGAATCATGTTGTGAGATGCCTGAATCAAGTTTTGAGCATCTGCTTAGTTATTTAAGTTTATCGATCAATTGGCTACTAAAAATATGACTCAGGCTCAGGACTTTTTATTTGGGGCTGCCAAAAAATTTTCTTAAGCGGCAGCCTTGACATCATTGTAAAACTAATAGTCATCAATCTGACCATGATAATGGTAATGACCATGAGCAACCACACTAAAATGTCCAAATGTTTACTTTAAAGTACTATAGTTGGAACCTCCCTCAAGCAACCTTGACTCATTGCTGACTGCGACATTTTTTTGGGTTGATGATGTTGTTGTTTCTTTTTGCCTCCTAAGGGACCAATTGATGCATGCTAAGTTGCTCTACCAGCACAAGTCAAACAATGCAACAATGCTCAAGCCCTGATACCTAAATGCCTTTTTCTTTTTTTTTATTACAAGATTTTTTCTTGATATCAGAAGGCTGTTGTATGTACTAGACAACTCAATGTACCGTATTTATTCGAATAAGCGCCCAACCTCGAATTAGCGCCCACCTCGAATAAGCGCCCATCCCAAAAGCAGAAAAAGTTAATACGCGCCCAGCCTTGAATAAGCGCCCACCCCACCCCACTTCCTCCCACACAAACTCAAATAAGACATAATAAGAGACCCTCCTGAAGACGGAGTTTTCTCCAGAGTATTTTACAGATTGGGCTGAAACCTTGCTTTGTTACTTCTTCGCTTTTTGTTATTACCATTTATTATTTTGTAGCAAAATAAACATACTACACTTGCTGAGAATGGCGAAAATTTAATAAGCGCCCAGCCTCGAATAAGCGCCCACCTCGAATAAGCGCCCACTATCAAGGTCCAAAAATTTAATAAGCGCCCAGGGCGGTTAATCGAATAAATACGGTATACAAGGCAGTTTTATTGATGGCATGCACTGCTTGTAGTGTAACTAAGAAATTGCTCACAATAATGTCTCTATGAAACTAATACCCGTAATAACCAAAGGTTAAGGAGTGCAGGCGACAATGATCGAAGGTCCAAACGCTTTTGCTCCAACACTGTGCTCTGTGTAAGTTTCATGTGACCAGGGTTTGAGCTAGAATTTGATCACTGGGGGATAATTTGTCCCCTTGGCTAAAATTTTGGGGGACATTTTTATTTTCAGGGGGACAGACAAATTAATTTTTATTCAACATTTTTTTTTACAATCATACTGGCAAGCCAACAAAAACAATTTTTTTTCCTGACCCTTGTAATACAAGAAAAGTGATACAAACAAGAAAAGTTAAGTTATTGGTGTCGAGACTTTTTTCCCCGTCATATTTAAACAGAGGATCAATGACTATGCTTTATACCTCAACACATTTCACAGCAAAACCTCGTCCCGGCATCCCCTTGTAAACTTCAATTCCTTTCTTAATTACTGGTAGACGTATGCCTCCTTTCCATAGTGCAACCATGTGTGATCTCACAACCAAGTTTTCAAGCTTTCGAGTTTTTTCCCCAAATTTTGAAGGGGACAAATTGTCCCCTTGGCCATTTTTTAAGGGACAATTTCAATTGCAGTGCGGGATTGGCACAATGGTGCAGCCTGGCTCAAACCCTATGTGACAGATGGTCAAAACCCACGTGATCAGATTACGAGGGGTAGAAGGTTGAAACACACGCAATCAAATTGCGTTTTTTTGCCTTCCATTCATTCTTAGTGGAAGTCCAAACGAATGCTGAATACATACATGTGACGCATGCATAATAACAACTTGGAGATTAGGATTGCAGGTGCCAAGAGGAACCTGCAATAATAAAGATGATTTTTGATAAAATAGTCCTGTTCTCCCTTGTGGCCAAACTCTTCTAAGTGAGCACCTCCTGATTATGTAATGTAAATAAACTGCTGAGTCTTGACACTCAGAGGGGTTGCATATAGGAGGTTTGATTGTATTTTAAATCACACAGTTAAATTACCTCTAATATTACTGTCACAAATCCACAGAAGGTTATATTTTGCTGCTTTGTAACCTTGGTTCATGTTATTTATCTTTGGATTTACTCCAATTGTCTTAGCAGCTGCCAAAGGAAAAAACAATTGATTATAGCATTAAAATTTAAGAGCAAGCATATATTTGGTACAGTGTATCAGTTTTACTTTTGGCTCTCAACCAGTTTCTTAGAACTTATTCAGTTAGATAAGAAACACCCCAGGGAAAATTCTATAAATGTAGATGTATCAGGGTGCAAAGAAAGTCATTTTTACAGCTTGCCATTCGGGCAAGCTGAAGCTACCATTTACTAGCCCAATCGTCATTTCAACTGGCCCCCAAAATTTTTTGACGAGGAGAATTGATTTCACAGTTCTTCTGTAAGTTGAATTCCTCAAAATACTTCACTTGCCCATCGGGCAAGCAAAGAGCAGAATTCACTAGCCTGATAGCAAAATCCACTGGCCCTGGGCTATCGGACACTACTTTCTTTGCACGCTGATGTATCCTGATGCTTTAACAACTTATCTATTAATAATATCACTGGTAATACCATATTTATTTTGACTTTCCTACTCAAATAATCAATCCCCGCACGTTACAAGGAACAACTTTCAGTGTGGAAGAAATCACCAAAATTGTATCCCTCTTTTAATAAGTCAGTGCTATCCATTGAGCATTAATTTGCCCTTTTTAGTGGAAAAAAGGCACAATAGTATGTCGCTAAGGAACAGCTAGGCAGGCTTATTTATTAGCTATGCTGGATTTTGACTAAACTGCACCTTCAAAATTACCCCATGTCTTTTAGTTTTCTGGCAATGTGAGCCAAAAGTAGCCTGATTCTCAGACGTCAGAGGTCAGCTCTGTCCCAAAGGGGCAGCAAACGACCTCGGACGTCTGAGAATCAGGCTAAGCCAAATGTAGCTCATTTAGAGCTGGTGAAATTCTCCAGCAGCCAGCAGGGCTCAGCTACATCACAGATGGGAAAAAGGTTTTATAACATAGCGCGCGTGCTTGCCCTATATAAGTCCTATTGAGCCACTATGAACAAAATCTTTATTTACGCACGCCCGTGCGTAAATAAGATGACGTGAGCATTTTTTTTTTTTATCTGGCTGCAAAGTGCAGTTGTCGTCTTTTAAGCTGCAGTGCAGCTTTCCTTCTCTTTAAAATATGGAAGAAACCAGCGAAGAACTGCCCAATTTTTGTATCGGCATTGACCTTTTATGTCCTGATCCAACAAGTAGCAAAAATAAAGCCGAATTTAAAAAAACTCGCAAGTTGCGCGTTTCGCAAATTTGTCGGAAGACCAGCTGCAGCAAATTTTGGCCGAAAGACATTCACTGGGAACAGAACAGACACCAACTGGTCATCAACAACATTTTTAAAAGGGTAAAATTTCCTTTTTTATTGTTGTTTTTAAATTTGTTACGCACTTTTGTTATCTCCGGACAATCCGACTGAAGCAGGAAAATTTCTCTCGCAATAACAACACAAATTACACAAGAAGACATAAATTTATTACTCACAAAAACAACTGCTGCCAGGTATTCTCAAGAAGCCGTAATGACCAGCCAATGCACGTAAATGAATATAAGTTTAAAGAAGGATGACAGTCGTCTTCGCTAAAAACATGTTTTCTGGATTTCGCCGAGCAAAACGTAAACATCTTTTCAGCAAATCCAAACCATACTCCACGACTTCTTACGAACATGTTAGTATTTTAACTTTAGGTGAACTTTAAGACTCTTTTACCTTTGTTTCTGCTTAGTTTCCATTGATCGTTAACGAAAAAAGAAGCACATTTTCTTTCTCAGTTTTACAGAAAGAACATTTTCATTCAAACTAGACGATTGTGGCGTGTTCGTAATCAGCCAATAGAACCGTTTGTTATTGTGTAGCGGGTTACGAGAATTTTGCAGTTAATCAAAAAGCAAGCATTTTTGTCAGCTATGTTATAAAAGAATTTGCTCATGCTTTTAGCTGTGCGTATATCGAGTTATGGATGCACTTGGGAAGTTTGGAGAGCACTCAAGAAGCTAGAGTTGCACTCGGCTATCGCCTCGTGCAACTCTTACGCATCTTTCGTGCTCTCCAAACTTCCCGCGTGCATCCATAACTCGATATACGCACGCTAAGCATGAACAAATTCTTAATTACGTGACTAATCTGAAACTCATGTCAAGCTGCCTCATATTTGATTGTAAATCAAGCAACACATTTGACTTTCCTTATGCACACAACCTTTTCATTACTTTTTACACTACTTACTGTAATTATATCAAGGGTTTCAATAAAATTTTAAAGCAGGCAGATCGTTTCAGTAGACTAACCGACAGTATCCAAAAAAAAATTGAAAGTGTCTTTTATTAGTCACCTTATCAAAGGAAAAAAGCAGCTACCTTCTCTGAGCAAAATAGCCAACACTTTTTGTTTGCTGTCATTGCTTATTGAAAAACTATTGTCTCCTTATCAATAAAGAAGTTGAAAAATGTCCAGATCTACTAGTTGCCCTACTTAAACTATAAGAATGTTGTTGCATTGATAAACACAGTTGTCAAAAGTAGCTGGCAGCTGACGAAAATCACTATGAAGTACTTCACGGTTTGGGCTGGTTTCGCTACAGAGCTCTTCCTATCATTATTTAGTGAAAGATGGCAAAATCAGTTATCTGGCCTAAAAATAAAGCTGCCTACTTAAAATCAAGAACCCTGATTGGCTTTCAATGCCAAAAAGTATACTAAACATAAACAAGTTATAAATATAGAATATATAAATAAGGCAATTTTTAAATTAGACCACCTCTGGTTAGATGTCCAAATTTCATGTTTCAAAAAAAAAAGAAAGAAAAAAGGAAAAGTGTGTTTAAAATAATATACATGAACCCTTGCATGATTGTATGCAAAAAAAAAAAAGTGTTTCATTTCAAGAGTAGATTTCATAACCATAAGTTGGATGCATGCCACATATTCATTAGTTTCATTAGGGAGCTTACGCAACAACAAGGGTGAAAGCAGGGAAAATGTCACTTAAAAAGTAAATTCATGCTGTTTCAAACTTCATTGCTATTACTTTCTATTCTCTAGTCAATTGATTACCACCCAGAATACATGACCATAATATGTTAACTCTACATTAGACATGGATGTGTTGTGGTTCAATTGCTTGTCCTTGGTTCAAATTTTGTTTTCTTTTTTCTTTGTCAAATTCATTTTCATAATTATATAACCATGTTACCAAAGAACAAAGGAAAATAAAATTCAAGCCAAAGACAAAACTGAAACACAAGATGTATTAGCTTATTGCATGGTCTATGCTAATTTCATTAAAAGAAAACTTAAGGACATTTAAAATATATAAAACTGATATACAGTATTATTTGAAAAAGAGTGTAACTATTTACTGCTTTCAAGAATAACAAATGCCCCAAGTAAGTTCAGGCTGAAGAACAAACACAAAGAACATGGTAGTAACATGTGAAAGTTTCTATTTTCATCACTCACAAAGACAGTTTTCTACAAATGGAACAGTAAACCACACAAACAAAGCATGGTAAGCAATGATTCAAATGGTAATTTTTGAGAACTGAGTAAAATTTGCATAATTTGAATCAATCTACCATCTGTTACAACATGAAAGATAATCCCTACACACAAACTGATCCACTTATTTATAAAAATAAAATACATTTCCTTCCTTGTAAGCTCTACTTATATCAAAATAAAAGTAAAATGTTATTAGAATTAAAATTCAATGTTATTTTCATATTTTTCTCACTGTGTGGTTTTATTAATACCATCAGCAGTTACTAAGGTATCTACAAAGTAATCCAACGGCAGACATAACTGTTGTGAAAAATAAAACCAACAGCTAGATTGTTCACATTTACGATAAAAAGAAGTTGGAGAATTGGCACCCAGTTAATTATTGCTGGTGAATATTTCATAAACTGTCACAAAGATGAAAAAATAACTATCTCTGCAACAAAAGCTGTAATTTCCATGGATTTAAAATACATAAATTAATGCTTTTACATATAAAATAATATTGCTAGAAATTGCTTCCATATGCTAGCATATAATTTACTACTATCATTTAAATATCCGTCTTGTTTTTAGTCAGCATATTGAAGTATTTGTTTAAGAATGAATGAAATTCCGATTTACCCGAGGGAGTTTTAAAAATATACACATGCATACTTTAAGAATTGAGTGTTTTAAAACTCTGTTAACTTTGTGGTTGTGGCCGATTCTACTAGCTCCAATAGGTGTTATGTCTTCTGCAATAAAATTATTACTAACGACCCACCTGTGAACAGCCTTGAATTCACTAAAGGGTACGCCTCCATCAGCTGACGGACAATTTTCACAGCTGGGTCTAGTTCATCTTGTACGCAGAAAAGAATTTCAAACTGAAAAAAGAAACAATTCATTCGTCCATCGGGATTTAAACTCAAGCTTAAATGCAAATTTCTTACTTCAAAATTGTATAAAGAATTTAGCGTAATTCACGCTTGACGTAGCATACGCTAAAATGTTTACCACAATTTCGATTCTACTGCATAAAAATGAGATTCCGTAAAAATATAGGAGAACAAGAAAAAAAAGGAAAAGGAAGGTGTGACCTTATGTCATTTCGCTGCTTAACAAGGATGGGAAAAATTATGAGCGAATGATAACGATATATAGAGAAAACGTTCTTACCTTAGGGTAATTTAGTTCAAAAAATGTTTGGAGATTTTTTATAAGATTCGGTTCTTCCCCAACTAGCGGCTGAAAATTAAGAAAGAAAGAAAGAAAGCTGAATGAGATGAATAGTTCTCAAACACCAACTTGCAAAATTACAAAATGACAATACCAAATTAAACAAGCCCTGTAGGGGAAGCATTGTCACAATTTAGGATTAAATTAGGCAGCTCGATCGTAAACATTCATTTTTAAACAAGCTCTAACCTTTAAAATTGAAACTCCCGGTAAATCTTTATTGTTAGCAACGGCGACCGACTTGTGGAGGTAAATTTTTCTAAACAAAGAAAACAATGACAATAGAGGAGATTGTTATTTCAGAGTACACGTTTGCATATCAGTTGCTTAGAAAGAAACGCAAAGCCATGAAATTAATGAAAAGCGAACAACAAACATTTTACGACTACTTAACGCCAAACTACTTACCCAGTAGCTATAGATATTAACTGAAATAATGCCAACACTATCCATAGTAAAATAAAGAACATTGCTAAGAGATCCAACACATTAGGCGCATAAAACTCGTCGACATTAGCGAAAGGGGAAGCCATGTTGGATGATTGTAGAAACACGGCCAGCCCTAGGGCAGAGTCTTGTGATTGGCTCGTTCTGTCTGACTGGTCGCATTGATTGGATAGAATTTCCCGCCCTTTTCAAGCTCTCGAAGTCGCCCGCCGTGTTCAGGTGACGTGGCTTGCAATTTCTTCGACCCCTCTAGCTGTAAATTCAGTTGTACTAGACTTCCAATCTTCAAAAATTAAAAGCCATGTCTACAAAGTGCTTTTAAATAGTATTTACGATGCGAGTAAAGATTTAGGGCCCTCTATCTGCACCTGAAGCACGACATGACAGAGAAAAAAGAAACAAACTGAGGCCCTGGGCGTGAACAGTGCTACAGCCCTTTTCAAGAGGGGTGCTAGGACGGATCCAGAAATTTTAGAAAGAGGGGTACTAGCATGTTACATAGATACCATTATTTTATTCGCTGGTGACTTATTTTATTCGCTGGTGACAGAACTCTGAGACCATCTGTACATCTGTGTCCACAAAATTGAGCTTAAGAAGACAGATTCAGCCGAAAATTCGTTTAACAGAGTTGCAGTTAAGAAAGAGAAGAAGGCCCCTTCCCCGCTGAAGCCACTAGCTTTGTTACTCTTATATCAAATATGAATACAGTCAACTCTACCTTAGTGGACACCCCCCCCCCCGGGGGGGGACTCCACATATGAAAGAGGTGGGGATACTCATCGGAAATTTTGAATTAAACCCCTAAAGGAGACCGATCTGGGCGTGGCCCAAGCTCTTTTTGACCCCTAAGAGACCATGTTAAAACACAGACAATACATATATTTTTATATTTTTTGGCGTGCAACCCTAAACGAGACCTTCACGGCTAAATGTGCTGGTGTTTTGCCCAGAACACCCTAATGGAGACCAAAATCCGAAATTTACACCCCTAAGCAAGACGACGAGCATCCCCACCACTTTCATATGTGGAGTACCCCCCCGGATGGAAACCTCTAAGATGGACAACTCTCACAGACAGACACCTGGTGTTGGTCCCTGCCTTTTTTCAGTCATTCTACTGTAATTATACTGTCTACAAGATGGATCCCTTTCAAAGCAGGACAACGGACTCTTTTGAAACTGTCAACGGACAAAAATACCTCAAAATTGAAATGTAAGTGCTCTACGTGACAGTAAATTGCAAATGTTTGATATGTTATAGGTGTGCTTCAGTTTACACTGTATACTGTTACGCTTTTAGACCTTGAAGTTGTGAACATTTGTTTGAAATGAACGATTGATTGCTCAATGAGAAAATAATTCCAATGTTCTGTTACAATTCTGTTCCAATTTGTGTGGTTTTGTACAAGATAAACAGACGTGTATATATTGCAAATAGGTTCAATTCAGCTTAAAAAATAAAAGTGTCAAGATTCCTCGACTCTCTATAAGACAGACACCTCTCTAAGACGGACAGCAGGGCTGGTCCTGGTCCCAAAGGTGTCCGTCTTGGAGAGAGGTGACTGTAATACATTACAATGATCCAAATATCGTGGGAAATAAGTAATGAAAAATTCAAGTCTCAGATAAACTGACTGAATTAGTTCATAACTGGGAAATGGAGCCATGCATATTGTAAGAAACCATGATAAGATTACACAAAACAAAAAATAAAAAACATGAAGTTGAAATTTCTCTTCTTTAACTTTTGCAAACTACTTATACATTATTTCTCAGTGACAAATCAAATGTGCCACATTCCTAATGGCTGATGGTAATGCAAATATTTAATCATAAACCTAAGGAAAGTGGTTGTTTCAATAGAAAGTAGTTTTGTTACATGTTGTTTAGACATAAACTTAACAAATTAACTTGCATGAACAAGAAAAATTTAATGTATGGCATGAATTTTCAAGTATGTAAAACTATTTTCACCTAGACTGAATCAAATTAACAATCAAAAACAACTAATCAAAACTACATTGTTCCAAAACGACACAGTAAGCTAATGCACTACAGTGGCCATTGCAGTCCTTCCGGTTAGTGCAGCATCCACTCTTTGGCTAAAACAAGGTACCTTTGTTTGGCAACTCAGTCCTGCAGAAGGGGGGGGGGGAAGGGGGCTCTGCACTCATCACCTGTATCAGTAACTACATGTACAATATTACTTCACTCAAACAAAATTTTCTGCCTCGTTCAACATGCGAATGAAAAATATCAAACACACTTCCTCTCAATCAGAGTTTGGGCTGCCTGTGGAATAACATTGTTTAGGAGTCGAAAGGTAGGGGAGGATTCAGAGCATACTTAATCTTTCTTTACAATAGCTTTGTAATTACTTTTTGCTATTTTTCATTACTGTGATTAGTTATTTCCATTTTCATTATTTTTCATTAATTTTCTTTCTCCAAGGCATCCCATATATCAGGATCTTTAATAACAATTTTCTGCCCTGGCTCAAAATAAAACTTCAACATTTGTTCACTAGCTAGTCCTTTTTCCAGTGAACGTATTATATCTTCTATTATTTTACACATGGCTTCATATACACTGCTGATAAATTTGTTTTCTCTCTCTTCATTTTCATCTTCAGGTCGAGAATCTAAAGGATAGGACAAAGCATTTTGATTCTTGTTAAAATAATTGGGAAGGAACCTGTTTTGAATTGCAGACAAAAGCTTTTGAAAGATTGTTAAAAGGTGTGTTGATAGTTCATCTGTCCTCCAAAACTTTGAATCTGGGAATTGTTCACATTCATAAAGAAATAAAGTTTTCAAGGCATATGTTTTTAAAAATGCCTCTCCAAGCTGGTCGACTGGTGTGACAAGATTGCGGATTATTTTCAGCAGCCTATAGCATACATTGCTTGCATCATTCTCTTTGAACCAAAAACAGATGATCTTATTTTCTAGAACACTACATGTTTGCTTCCATGTGTCATCTAACATGCGACAATACAACAATTCATGACTGGCGTCAGCACATAAACCAGCTTTTACTATCGGATGTTCACTTGGTAATCGTTTGTCAAGATTACAAAATGATGGTAGGCCCCTCATAGCAATTACG
>BOPM01000821.1:26398-55352 GCA_022179025.1 Porites australiensis | reverse complement strand
TTGGGCGCTTATTCGAATAAATACGGTAAACCCCTAAAGGAGACCGATCTGGGCGTGGCCCAAGCTCTTTTTGACCCCTAAGAGACCATGTTAAAACACAGACAATATATGTATTTTTATATTTTTTGGCGTGCAGCCCTAAACTAGACCTTCACGGCTAAATATGATGGCGTTTTACCCAAAACACCCTAACGGAGACCAAAATCCAAAATTTACACCCCTAAGTGAGACGACAGCATCCCCACCACTTTCATATGTGGAGTACCCCCCCAGATGGAAACCTCTAAGATGGACAACTCTCACAGACAGACACCTGGTGTTGGTCCCTGCCTTTTTTCAGTCATTCTACTGCAATAAATTATACTGTCTACAAGATGGATCCCTCTATAAGATAGCCTCCCCGCAGACGTCCTTTAGGGTTCGTTTGTCACGAGAAATGAATGTGTGACAAACGAACCCCAAAGGACGTCTGCGGGGAGGCTATCTATAAGAGGGACAACGGACACTTTTGAAACTGTCAACGGACAAAAATACCTCAAAATTGAAATGTAGGTGCTCTACATGACAGTAAATTGCAAATATTTGATGTGTTATAGTTGTGCTTCAGTTTATAGAGTCTATACTGTTACGCTTTTAGACCTTGAAGTCGTGAACGTTTGTTTGAAATAAACGTTTGATTGCACGATGAGGAAATAATTCCACTTTTCTGTTACATTTCTTTTCCAATTTGTGTGGTTTTGTACAAGATAAACAGACATGTATACATTGCAAATAGGTTCAAATCAGCTTAAAAAATAAAGGTGTCAAGATTCCTCGACTCTCTATAAGACAGACACCTCTCTAAGACGGACAGCAGGGCTGTTCCAGGTCCCGAAGGTGTCTGTCTTGGAGAGAGATGACTGTAATACACTACGATGATCTCATATAAACTGACTAAATTAGTTCATAATTGGAAAATGGATAAGCCATGCAGAATTGTAAGAAACCATGATAAGATTACACAAAACAAAAAATAAAAAACATGAAGTTGAAATTTCTCTTCTTTAACTTTAATTTACAAACTACTTATACATTATTCCTCAGTGACAAATCATTATAATGTGCCACATTCCTCATGGCTGAAGGTAATGCAAGTAATTAACCATTGACCCAAGGAAACTGGTTGTTTCAATGCAAAGTAGTTTTGATACATGTTGTTGAGATACAAACTTAACAAATCAACTTGCATGAACAAGAAAAATGTATGGCATGAATATTCAAGTATGCAAAACTATTTTCACCTAGACTGAATCAAGTTAACAATCAAAACAACTAATCAAAACTACATTGTTCCAAAATGACGCAGTAAGCTAATGCACTACAGTGGCTATTACAGTCCTTCAGGTTTAAGTACAACATCAACTCTCTGGCTAAAACAAGGTATATTTGTTTGGCAACTCGGGCCTGCAGTGGTTGTGGGGAGGGGGGAGAGCTCTGCACTCATCTCCTGTGTGCAATATTACTTCACTCAAACAAAATTTTCTGCCTCATTTAACATGTAAATGAAAAATATCAAACACACTAGCTTCCTCTCAATGAGAGTTTGGGCTGCCTGTGAAATAACATTGTTTAGGAGTCGAAAGGTAGGGGAGGCTTCAGAGCATAATTAATCTTTCTTTACAATAGCTTTGTATTACTTTTTGTTATTTTCCATTACTGTAATTAGTTATTTCCATTTTCATTATTTTTCATTAATTCTCTTTCTCCAAGGAATCCCGTATATCAGGATCTTTAATAACAATTTTCTGCCCTGGCTCAAAATAAAACTTCAACGTTTGTTCACTAGCTAGTCCTTTTTCCAGTGAACTTATTATATCTTCTATTATTTTACACATGGCTTCATATACACTGCTGATAAATTTGTTTTCTCCCTCTTCATTTTCATCTTCAGGTCGTGAATCTAAAGGATAGGACAAAGCATTTTGATTCTTGTTAAAATAATTGGGAAGGAACCTGTTTTGAATTGCAGACAAAAGCTTTTGAAAGATTGTTAAAAGGTGTGTTGATAGTTCATCTGTCCTCCAAAACTTTGAATCTGGGAATTGTTCACATTCGTAAAGAAATAAAGTTTTCAAGGCATATGTTTTTAAAAATGCCTCTCCAAGCTGGTCGACTGGTGTGACAAGATTGCGGATTATTTTCAGCAGCCTATAGCACACATTGCTTGCATCATTCTCTTTGAACCAAAAACAGATGATCTTATTTTCTAGAACACTACATGTTTGCTTCCATGTGTCATCTAACATGCGACAATACAACAATTCATGACTGGCATCAGCACATAAACCAGCTTTTACTATCGGATGTTCACTTGGTAATCGTTTGTCAAGATTGCAAAATGATGGTAGGCCCCTCATAGCAATTACATAGGTCACATCAACAGATATGTTAAGGTTAGGGTAGTATACTCCTTTCCAGTTGAGTAACAGTGTAAGAGCTGGTCCAGAGAACTTAAAGTTGGCCAGAAATTCTTCCCCTCCTTCAAATCTCCTTCTTACAGATTTCTGTGATGTGGTAATTAAGTGAGATGCCATCTGGCAATGACATCATTGCTAAGCAACTGCAAACAGCATTACGGTATTCACTGTCAATTGTTGCTTGTAATAATGCCTGCTTATTGGCAGCATCCTCTTCCCATTCCAACACACTCTGCGGATTCCAATTCAATTTTGTGTTGTCAATCTCTAGAGAAACCAAGTGTGTGTACTCTGGATCTTCAAATGGCTTACAAGAGCATACACCTGGCTGAGAAAACTTGTTTAAAACTAACAGGAAATCAAATTCATCTGGTGCATTGATTTTACTGTTGTGATAAAAACTGCCACAATGGACAACAGAGTTAGAAAGGATGGGATTCAATTCCCCTATCCTATTTGAAATCTGATGAACGATTCCCTCTATTTTAGATTTAATCAGCTGCACTTCATCATTTTTGTAGTCCACACTGTGAAGTCTGTCTAGTTTCATCAGTGTGTCTTCAATATTGGAAGCCATCCTGTTTCAGTTTTCATTTACTCTAGATTCTTCATATCAGGTATCATTAAAACTGTGGAAACTGCCCAAGTATCATCGAGGTAATCAAATCTGGTCACCTAAACACGGAAGTTGACAAGTTAATTATTCTCGATTGCTGATAAGGGAAGTGAGTCGAAGTCACATTTGCCAAACTGCAAAGACACAACTGATTCTCAACTTGCCAGATTCTCCTTAAGAAAGAAACTTAAAGTCATCTTCAATGTGTTGAACAAACTTGAACATACATCTACATAGCCTGATTCCTCTCTCAATATGGAGTCTATGTGCCTGCGAGGCAGCGGACAGCGGGTAGTTTGTTTTAGGTAGGTACGTAGTGTATGACGACATCCATCAGAAATGAGCAAATTTCTTTACAATTTTGCTCTGATCGCTGTAATATGGAGTGGGAAAGCAAATTTTCTTCAATCGTACGTGAAACAGAGACGAATTTAGCGAGAGTTCGGGTAAGAACAGCTAAACGATGCGGATCGCGGTCACACATTCCTCCACAGTAAAAATAACGCAAGCGACGTCTTCGTGAGAAACGAAACTTTATGTAAACTCGATTTATTTTTCTCCTAGCAAGCATCTACATCTGATAAATTTGTCAACCCGTAATTCTTTACATTTCTTTTAAACCTCTGGATTTCATTTTAATGTATTTACTTTAGGACCGCCTGGGTTCTTCAAGCAAAACAAAAGAATCGGGTCGGTCAAGAGGAAACCATTTTGGCGGTAAGTGTCTTGTTTGTTAATCGACCGTTAAATTGAGAGTTAGGTCATTTCGATTCTATAAATTATCAAAGCTTACTCCTTAATCTTAAGCCTGTAAGTCATTTTAACGATTTATAGGGCATAGCCAGAAATTAGTGCATCGTTGGAATGCTTTTTTTCAATGAATTGCGTTGGATAAATTATGCCAGGTATTTTATTGAAAAAGGGCGTTATTTTTTGCACCGTAAGTGTGTTTACACAAACTTAATATTGTGAAAAACTACAACTCTTAAGATCCCGAACCGTGAAACCAAGGTCGTGACCTTAAAAAGGACAAACCACAGTGGGTGACTTGATAAACCTATCATCGTATAGTAAGTAACAAACCCTGTTGGGTGCTTTACAACTTTAGAGATTCCAACCCTCCCGATTTGATGTCTTGCCTTCCGCTCTCCCGATTTTTACCAAATTCTCCCGATTTATTATAAAATTCTGAAAACTAGGGAAAAATTGCTAGTCTTTAGAATTTTTGGCGATCTGTCACTGTGAAACACTCATATTATACTTACTTTCTTCGCGAAGAGCATTATGGTATGTTATAACTCAGGCCGGAATGATGTCAAAATTCAGGAAATGGCACTTGAGAGAACCTAAATTTGCAAAATTTCCCAGGGGGCATGCCCCCTGACCCCCCTAGAAGCTTGCGCCTTCGGCGCTAATAATTACTCCCTATTTTCCATCACATGGGGTTGGAATCTCTGCAACTTGGAGCTTTTCACTCTCCACCCGCTCCACGTCGAGGTCTTATACAGTAACTTCTATTGACAAATGGTATCCCCTTCACATATTACCTGGTTTAGAACTTATGCACCCCTTTAAACTGCTGTAAATGCACTGTCTGTAAAATATGAATAAACCACAAGAACATTTTCAGAACATTTTCTTGACTTTTTCACAGCCATAAAGTGCATCTGTTAGCCCTTTTGGGCCTCTCTACAGCATACATGCCGGATATGGCACCGATCTCCGGCTCTCTCGTACGGGTCACCATATCTCTCAGATAAAATCATCTTTTGACCTTTTCTGTGCCTTTTTAGCTCAAAACTTGAATTTTTCTTCTTCATCATACGGTTTCTGGGGCATTTTTGCACGTATTTAGTCACTGACAAAGATTATTTCTGGCATCAAAACGATGATTGCGAATTTTGGCTGTATGTATTCACGTAAGACTTCATGCAATGTCCAAAGTCATTCTCATTGGGGGCTGGGTCAATTTGTCAGGGGGGGTGGGGGGGTGGAGTCTGTTGAAATTCTGGGGGAGGGGTTGTGAAAAAAAGGGAGTCTCCAGATTTTAGATCTCCAGATGTTGGCGTCTCTGCTACAGACCTCAATGACAGAATTCCGAGATCCCTACCCTTCATATACCTAAACCCTGAAAAAGGTAGCCCTTTTGTGTGGAACTTCCTCATATAGGCCATCATAGGCAGTACTCCCTCAGGTTGTAGACAAAGCACTGTATCCTTAGCCCTTAAATATAGCTGTCTCTCATCCTTCCCTGCCTCCAGGATGTTTTGTGAGATATATGGCTACGTTTCCATGTTAGAAATTCCATTAGGCTGTTTCTCATAGCTGGACAGATGTCGTAATCAGAAGTGTAGAACATTACGATCTAGTGAAAACAGCATTCTGATTCCACTTATGACTCCTAAAAACAAGTATGATGCTGGTCACTATTGGACGTGAAAAGTGAAGGTTACTATCATTCGTACAGGAAATTTTACAAAACTGCTTTCTTTCTTATTTGATAGCCTCCATAAGTCCAGGGAACCTTCGATCTCAGACTTCCCGAAGTCCTCATATTTCAGCTATGGCTTGGGATAAACTCAGCCCTGTGAAAACTGTTGGCATGGCAACTAGTGTTCCCTCAAGTCAGGCATCACCTGCTCTTGTTAATGCATTGTTTGAAAGGGTTGAGGAACAAGCTGAGGTGAGAACTTTTACATTAGAGAGATTAAGATTCACGTTTGCGCCAAACGACAAAAATGTGAATTTGTACCACATGACTAAGTTTTCCCCTTATTTTCCGTTTACTGTTTATTGCTTCTACACAAAAATAAGTAGTTTTATGCCAGTTTTATCCTTAAGAATTGTTCTGGACTGTTTTTATCTGGTTATTTTTTATTCTGAGAAATTCTCAACTGACGTTTGCCATATGCCGTAAACGTGAATCTCTAATAATAAAAAAATAATGATAACGATAATAATAATGGTAATAATAATATATTCAGGGAGGCCCTCACTTAGATTAGACAATATTAAAATAATTTTTTCTACATGTTTAAACTTAAGGTACTGTAAAACGAGCAATAAAAAACATTCAACTTGTCTAAGTTGCAATATTTGCTGCAAAACAAGTTGAATACCGATGTTTAGCGTGCAAAGAAATTAGCGTCTGATAGCCCTGGGCTAGTGGATTTTGCTATCGGGCTAGTGAATTCTGTTCTTAACTTGCCCGATGGGCAAGTGAAGATTTTTGAGGAATTCAAATTACATAAGAACTGTGTCATCAATCCTGCTTATCAAAACGATTTTGGGGCTAGTTGAAATGAATTTTGGGCTAGTGCATGCCAGCTACAGCTTGGCCAAATGGCAACCTGTAAAACTGACTTTCTTTGCACCCTGGATGTTGCACATTTTACCACCTACATCAAATCTGTCTTTCAACAAATAAGGTTGTTATCAGGTTTGACCGTGGTTGGTAAGATGCGCGGCATCACTGTTCAACTCATTTTGTTGCAGTGTTGTAAAACAAGTGCACTTTTTGATGCTTATTCTATCCACAGCTTTAATAATACAATCAAACTTTAAAACTCAACTGTCATGCAAATGTTGAAGGCTAAAATAAAGAGTCTTACAAACTAAAAATGTTTGGCAATTTGGGTTTATGTCCAGCTTAAAAATTTGTAAATTTATGTATTAAATGTGTAACCTACTATTGCATTTTAGCTAGTGAGTCATTTAAGTGACACCGTCAGGGGACTTGAGAAAGAGAGAGAAACTCATGCTGCAGAGATCAAGAGAATGAGAGGTACATTCTTGTAACATATGTTACAGCTGCATTTACTATCAAAGTTACAAAACTGTTAGCACTCCCCCTCTCCCTGAAAAAAGATCATTCACATTTGAATTTTTACTTAGCTCATGTGACCATTCCAAGTGCCCTGTTTGGTGTGTAACTTTCCTTCCCTTCTTAGAAAGGCAATAACAACAGTTAAAATGCTCTAAAGCTGCCTGGACAGGACTCTGTTGAAATACACCTGTATCTCTCTTCAGCTCAAATTATCATTATTAAATAGTGACTTCCTTGATTTGCCATGCTGAAAAGTTCTTCTGCAAGCATTTGTGATCTTTTTTAAACTGCAAAACTTTTTTTTGCCTCTCCAAAAAGGAAGGAAAGTCTTGTGACCAAATGGGGCGCTCAGAATCTGAGCCTGTTGGCAAAACCGTCAGCAAGTGGTCAGGGGAAAAATCACCAACAGTTTTAAACTGAAATCAATTTTGACCCGGAACATGTGTCTTATCTGAGAAATACTTTCTACTCACTTTCTTAATTGGTTTATCACATAAGGCTTACTGTCCTTTTCTCCTTGGGAACATAGACATATTTTTCAGTGATGCAAGGGACAGCAAGATGCCAATATCTGTTTTACGTAATAAATTTTCTTACTCAGATGAAATAAACAGACTGAATGAAAGGCTAAGAGAAAAGGGAGTAGACATTGAAACAGAACGAAAGTTAGAGCAAGTGAGTATTAAAAGAAAGATTGCTAAATCTCTTTCATTATGCTTTAATTCAGTCCTTTACTGACCTGTACAGCATAATGTTAAGTAGCTCTGGGCAATAACTTTTCAGCTGAAGATGTGTGAAATAAGTAATTCTTGGTGCACTGTCAAATTCTCTCCAGTTCCACAAGCAAGTATGTTGAACAGCACCTCAGAAAAACAACCATTTTTATTTTTATGTTTTTATTTTTATGTGCTTTCATGAAGTTTTAATTTTTGACTCTGTTAATTTTTTATCAATAGAACTTTAATTTGAACCTTACCTGAAGAATCTTTTCTCACAGCTAGATTATAGTGACAAAATGGTTTAGAATTAATAATAATGGAGACTATCTAATCTTGTGTTTTAAATGATACTATAATTATTGTTGTTTTTCTTTGGTAGTTTAAGCGTGATGTTTATAGCCAGCTGGAATTTGTCCAAAGCCAATCCAAGTTAAGACAGAGTACAAGTGAAAACTCCCATCGCAGTGATCCATCTGTCATCAATGAAGCGTTAGTGTTAACAAACTTCAACCTGTAAATCACTTTAAAAGATTTGTAGAGTTTTACTGCACTAAATCAAAAAAAATTACCAGTTTTTTTAAATGACAATGTCCATTTTGATGGCAACAAGATATGAATAACACAACTTTCATAATCTTTTTTTAGGAGAAGAATTATAGAAGATGAGACAGAATCTTTACAAAGAGATATTGAACATCTTAAAACAAAGATGGGTAAGGGAAACTTATTTTTTCATTATATTAATCAATCAGTCAGTCATTGAATTAAAAGTAAGTGAGCGAGTTAGTGTGTCTGTCAGTCAGTCAATTAAATAGTCAGTCACTCAATGAACTCAGACAACTTAGTGTGTCTGTCAGTCAGTCAATCAGACAGTGAATCACCCAATGAACTCAGGCAGTAAGTTATGAAATCAGTCAGTTATAAGATACCAGTGTGTTGCAGTAGTCAGTCATTAGACTGTCAGGTGTTTACGTTAGTCAGTCAAAAAACTGAGTCAGCCAGCCAGCAGTCAATCAGACATTATTTTAGTAGATCTTCTGTTACAAATTTTAGTTACCAGGGTAGTCAGTCTTCAATCAGCTGTTCAGGTGCCAGTCATTCAAAAGGTTGATAGCGCTATCCACAGTGGATAAATTGCTATCATGTGGATTGTGCAATTGGTTTTCCTAATACTTATCCACTAAATAGTGATTTATCTGATGGATAGCACTA
Organism: Porites australiensis; assembly: GCA_022179025.1. Classification (NCBI taxonomy): domain Eukaryota; kingdom Metazoa; phylum Cnidaria; class Anthozoa; order Scleractinia; family Poritidae; genus Porites; species Porites australiensis. The sequence continues at coordinate 46,523 of BOPM01000821.1, read as the reverse complement.
TCCAACGTTTAAACAACTCAGGCCAGTTGGTTGGGTTTGTAAGGTGAAAAGTCAGGCCAGTCTGTCAGTTGTCAGTCAGCTATTTCAGTCAATCAGTCAGTTGCAAAGTACAGTGTAATTATGTAGTCAACCAGCCAGGCTGTCAGTTAGCAGCTGGCTGGGTCAGTCAATCAGTCAGTCAGTCAGTCAGGTTAGTCAGTCAGTCAGTGAGTAATTTAGATTAGTCAGTCAGTCAGGTTTAGTTAGTCAGTCAGTCTTGAAATCTGATTCATTTTGGTAATCAGTCAGCACTTGTATTTCTACCCACTCAACTGGTGCAACAGTAAAAACTATTAATGTCAGCAAGTAAAACAGAGATATTTTCAAGCCAATAGACCTGATCCTAATTAGTATAATGTATTCTGAGTATGTGATTTTAACATGAATTATTTTTAAATAAATGAAATGTAGGAAAGCTGGAAATTGAGCTCCACTCATCACTTAGCGACTCAAGAGATGTACTTCGTAAACAGGAAAGGCTGGACAGAGTAAGAGCTTTTTACTTAAACTTCTAAATAATAATGACATTAGTAAGATACTTTAACATAACTTTTGCACTAAATTTTTGACGATTGAGTTTTAAGACGGAATCCACCAGGACATTGAGTAATTCTGATTTTCAGTGGACAAAAATCTTGTACCAGAATAATTTAAAGCATATTGCATTTTTTCTTACATATTACAAGGGCTAAAGATGTAATAAACCATCTGTAGTAACACCAGAAAAAATTTCTCATGGGAGCCCAAGAAAATGAATGTCAAATTTCACAAAATTACATCTTACTACAGATAATTTATTATATCTTTAGCCCGTGAAAAATGTAAAAAAGAATGCGATATTCTTTAAATTATTCTGGTACAATTATGTTTTTGTCCACTGAAAATTAAAATTAGTCAATTTCCTGATGGATTCTGTCTTTAGTTAATACATGTGATGAAGTAATGTTGCTTGTTCGTTGGCATCCTTTCACAGGTTCTGTCATCACTTTCGGAGAATCAGCGCTCACAGTCAAGAAGCTTAAGCAGTATAGTTGATGAGAAGCAATCAGATTCATATGAAATACGGCAACTTAAGTAAGTTTAATAGCCATATTCTTTTCTTAGTGTGAGAAACCTGTAAGCACTTTTTGTTATGAAATAATGTTAATAATATGTGCTCATTTTTACCATGGAAATAGGAGGAGTTTTGTTCTGAAAAAAACTGTGATTGTGCTGTGTTTTTGTGCAGGCATCTTGTAAACCAAGTTAGACGACAGTTTTCTGATCTGGAATCCGAGTTTCAGTCCAGCATCAGAAATTCAGGAGTTTCAAGTAAGTGAAGACAATACTTTTTCAGCTTGAATATTTGAATACAATAACACATCAGCTACAGTTTTTGCAGAGATATATTAAGTTGGAATTTTCCTGAAAATTACCCCAAAGAGGTTTTATTTTAAATTTACTTTCATTGCTAGATTTATCCTTAATCTTGTTTGGAATCATCTCTAAAAAGTGTATTCAGTAACCAATTCATTTGTGTATTCCAGTTATTTTCCATACACACTTCATTAACTATAATATTATGACTATGTGTGGAAAGAAGATGGTCATATTAGTTTATTAATTTTGAACAGGTAATAATTCATCTGTGAGGCAGTCCCAACTGCGTACTTCAACACAAGCAAGATTTATGAATGGTGATGCAAAATTAAAACGAAAAGGACCTAAATATAAATCCAAGGCAGCAGTGGAGGATCTTGTCCTGTCAAGCAGTAGTGATAATGATCTGAGTTTGACAACACTGGATGTTAGCAGTCCTAGTGACTCAGAGCTGACGTCATTGAAGCTCGACAGGTCTCACAGAGGTAAAATTGACTAATAGGTAGTTAATAGACCCTCCCCCCTTTTTGCACCAGTTTGCAAAAGTTTAATGCCATTGATACTGCTGGAGATAGCATCTCAAGATTAGGAAACTTGCCAAGTTTAAAGGTGAAGATATTGTTCCACAAAGTCATGAAATTTTACTGATGTTTACAAGTATGGTGGGGGGTGAGAACCTGTCCCCCACCATGCAGTCTTTATCTTTGTTAGTTTTCAACAAATCACATTCAAACTTGGTATTTGAACTATAAATTTTAAGGCCCTCTTTTTAGCCTTGTTAACAGATTTTTTGTGGTGATGGACTTTTTTGAGAAGTTGAAAAAACCATGGAGGTGTCTATTTTGGTGAAAAAAATAATGAAAAAGATTACTGACAGAGTAGTTTCTTGGCTGCCATGACCTTTCTTTTTCCCTTTTATTCCCAAAATTTCCAGTTAATAAACACCATTATTTTTTTCTGTAAAATGCTGGAAAACTAGTAGTACCACACGACTCAAACTTTAAACTGCATATTACAAAGCAAACAGTGAAGTAACATGTAAAACCTCTGTTTCATAGGTTTCAATTGAGTGGTCATAGCATAGCATATATAATTAAGTTAAGGCCAAGTAAAAGTTCTATCAAAGAACTTTGTTTAAATTTAAGGTCACACCCTGCAAATTTGTGCACCGATGCAAATGTTAGAAAGTCTTTGTATTCTAGTTGGCCTTTTTAAGGCCTGTTTACATAGAGGTGGTAGGGACCCCAGGGAGGTGAGCTAACCCACTTAGATGGGGTAACCTGCCTGTCCATGTAATCTCTCATTTCAATTTGATCATGTTTACATGATAGGTGAGGTGACCACAATAAGAGGATATGGACAAGTGGGTTACCCCACCTAAGCTGGTTTTCCTCACTTACCTGGGGTCCCCCACCTCCATGTAAATACATGTAGGCCCTTAGTGGCAGATCTAGGAGAGAGACCCAGGGGGCCAGCTTCCCCCCTCCCTGGTTTTTAGACAAAATCAAATCTGCCAGGGGAAGAGAAATTATGTTTTTACAAAGCACTCTTCTTATATCAAGGTCTGGATGAGCCCTCCCCCCAAAGTGGTGAGCAAAGCAAGACATAAAAGGACACATCAACGAGTGGCACAGCTGCAAAGGGGGGCTTTTTCCACCCCACCCACCCAACCTCACTCCACCCCTCAATCTTGCACCTCTTTTTGGGTGCCCCTTATGTGTGACTTCTCATGATATCCCCCAAATGGTGAGCTTGCTTGCAGGCTCCCCCCCCTCTTACCTCATGATCTAGATCATCCACCTTTGTGATGTTTAGGAACAAATGTGTAGTGTGTGAAGACTTACGAGAAAACTGTGATTAATTTGTAGGAGTGTCAGGAAATGGAGTAGGAAGCATCTCAAGTTCATCACTCAGTTCTTTGGACTCTGACGATTTACTGAAGGAATTATCACATTAACCATTGCTCAACTGTATCATAGGACATGAGCTTTTGGGTGGAATGGAAAAAAATTGCTGGTCATCTTATGCAAGTTGTCTTTATGGAGTAATGCATCTGATTGCTGATTCATTAGTTTTCTGTATTGATAAAACTGTTAATTCATTAATACTTAGAATCAAGGTTTAATTTCCAACACATCTGCAAGTCATTTTTTATTGTCATTGTTTTTGTTCTTTTTAAGGCCCACACATTTTTTTTTCATAATAATTTTATGAAAACCCTGCCATTTTATTTGACCAACCAATCAGGTTACAAGAATTTTAACAAAAAATGTGCACAAGCTATTAGACCTGAAAAAAAACACAAGCAATCCCAAAGCCTTTTGGATAAAGGTGGTCATTAACAATCACTTGTTGTCAATGGTAAAACAATAATTACCTTTGATCAGATTCATTGGTGCTGTATAACTCTTAAAAATTTTGTACATGAGTGGTTTGGAGAGCAATACATTTCCTGGTTTTCTTCAATATTTTTTCAGCATAGCTTTTTGTCATGCATTCTTGATCAGTCAAATGAGAGACATTCCTCAGTGGCTAAAACGATATTCGTCAGTGAGGTATTATGTTTTTCACTCCCCTTCACGGGTGTTGCATATTGCCCTAATTACATACAACTGCATGTATTTTATTTTTGATGTCAATAAACAGCGACTGTATTTTTGATATAATATATTTATATTTTTCTTGTAAATGTGATAATAAAACAATGCTATTAAAAGGACTGATAAATTATTTTATTTTTTTTTTAAGTTCTTAGAAAAACATGGTACCACCAATGCTTACTGTACCAGTTCACTCAACTTTTCTCAGAATTTCAGCAATAAAAGTGTTACACAATGACGCGTTTATGGATAATAAGCATCAATTATTTCTGACTGTTTCTTGCTTGTTATTGTTTCTCGATCAGTCACCTAGTTTCTTGCTATAGCAGTGGCTGTATATGTTCTTTGAATAAATGTTCAAGTTCCATCTCTGCAAATTTGACCTCAAGCTCTGAAGGAGATTTACACTCAACTTCACAAAAGTCACAAATGCTGAAAAAGAAAGAAGAATGTAATAAATTGTTATAGCTGATACAATGAAGGTTGCTTTGGGCATTGGGAATTGTGCACTGGGACTTTATATTGTTTGGTGATAACTCAAGCAAAGCATTGAAGTCAGAGTTCTGCATGCCCAAATGCTGATGTTCAGTGAACTTTACACTTGACATTTCTTCAACTTCTTTAACCCTTTCTCTCCTTAGAGAGACCAACATTCAGTTTCTTGCTATACAGTAGTTACACTGCCTGAATTTCTCTTTGTTGTTGTTGTTGTTTTGTAGCATTTACAGGCCATTAATATTCTTGGTTATTAATGTTAACCTTCGGGATTTGTCCTTTTTATGGGATTTGGAGTTGTATCAAATTTGATTAATTAATGTTTTCCACATGAATTGGTTTCTTTTTGCATTTTAAGGAAACTGTGATGATAAAATTTGCTGATGTTTCCCTTACTTTGCTAAAAAACCAAGATTTTCCCTAAATTTTGTGACGTAGAAAAAAAAAACTTGTCCAACACTGAAGTTGGAAAATGGGGTAGGAATGCACAGCATTGCATAAAAAAGAGACATAAAGGTCAGTTCATATTCGGCGACAAGTTGCAGCAACATGTCGTGTTGACACTTTGTAGCGACAGATCACTTTGTGTGTACTGGAGAATTTTTATGAAAATCTTTGTCTCTTCAACAGAATTTTGTGCCTGCAACAAGTTGCACAACTTCAAACTGATTTGATTTTTTGTGACTTGTTGCAGCAATAAAATTCAGTTGTGAACACAGAGATTTTCACAAAAGTTCTCCAGTAGGGTTGATTTCCATTCAAATGCATGTAAAATTTATGTGCGTAAATGAAATAGAGGCAATGTATGAAAGGCCTTGCATAACCTCGCTCAACTTTCACGCTTACGTGTGACCGTCCATACATTAGCTCTATTTTATTTATGCAGGTAAAATTAACCTGTATATGTGCATAAAAATTACGCGACAGTGGAAATCAACCTGTACACACAAAGCAGTTTGTTGCTGCACCATGTCGCCACAACGTGTTGCTGCAACTAGTCGCCTGACCTGTACTCAAGGAGTGATCTGTCACTGTGATGTGTTGCTGCAACTTGTCGCCAAGTGTGTTCTGACCTTAGAACTTCATTGATTTCATACCTCAAATTAATTAAATCTTGTTCATGCATCAGAATATTCATCATTTTTTCTTTACACGGCTTTCCCGATGAATCAACATCCACATTGCAAGTTTTGTGTCTTCGCAAGTATTCCTTGACGCTCTCGGCCGCCCCCGTTAACAAAAGAAATATCAAATAGCCAGCAAAGAATATTCTTCCAGACAACTTTAGCTCGTCCACCCAACGAGCGATCGTTCTGATATATCGGCTTTTATTCCTCATGTGGTCCAGCTTAAGTAAAAGAATGAACTTACTCTCGGTAGGCATTTTTCTTTTACTGTTTAATTCCACTTTGTCCAAAAATGACCTTGCATTTTCTTGCAGCCAGATTGTCAAGTCCATGATAATTGCTTCTGAACTAGTTGTGAGAAGGCTCGTCGCATACTCGATTAAATTACTCTTTAGAGATGATAAACTTTTCTTAGTCATGCCCATGCATGAAAGTGATATATCAGGTAAAACTACGGGATAATCTGCCTGTAATGAAACAGTCATTTCTACAGCAAAACTGGATGTGGCAATATCGTTCTCTGAAGAGTTCGCGACCGTGGTCAGATCTTGCTCTGGGTGGCATTTTACAGCAATCTTGAAAGAAAGCGGTCCTTGAGTTTCTTCAATATCTTCTAACGAGGACGGATTTATCAAATAAAATTCCCCAGGATTACAAAAGATGGACTTTAAGGCCAAAATCTCGTCCAAGACTTCCGAGGTGGCCATGAGTAATTTCCGTCAGGCGTTCCAAATTTTCGCTCCAAAGAAACTGGTACCGATGTTTGTAGGACTGCTGAGGAGGTAACGGCGGCTCAGAAATTTCAGCAAGCATAAATGTGTGAAGAAAATAACCTTCATGATGTGATTGATTCTTCCCTTAGTCGGACGCGGTAACTTGAGCATGAGCGAAAAGAGGTAAAGAGCATTTTTGTATCGAATTTTAGTTCAAACTGGTAAAAAAGCAATGAAGTAGATAGCATGATCTGACGGAATATGGCGTCTTAGTCAACGTTGCTGTGGAAACATCGATTGCAGTTGAATAATTTACAATTATCCTAATATTTCAGTAAGACCTAATATTCGTATAATTTAGGTAGCTAAAGACCACGTTTAAGCCGTATGACTTATGCTGAGTCCAAGGATAGGAGGGTGGGGAGCCGAAGGGGCAGGGGAGGGGGGGGATTTGACATCTATAGTGATTCCTCACCCTTGGAAATTGTATCATCCCCTTCTCTCCCCCTCCCCCCCATTGCCTTTTTTTGTCACGATCACGTATATTCAAGAAATTGAGAGGTTTTTTTTTAGTGTTGGTAGTTTTTATCTACAGTCTTATACAAAACAGACTGTACGAAGTTGTTGGACACTTCACTGTCTTTGTACCCTCCCTTTGTTGGTGCAGAAGATTTGATAAGTTAACTGTGATAACAACATTGAGAGGACTAAGAGACAGCCCAGACGCAGTCAACAAAAAACATTCAGTGGAAGTGTCTTAACTATTTATGTGTGAGACTGTAGCAAGACGTTTTCTACCCAGATTTGACACCTATTTCTGGTGGGACAGAATCCGTGCATTCCTATTGTCTGTCTTCCTGCGATCTTGTTTTGATTTTTGATAAATTTCTTTCAGTATCTTTACTTCTTCTTTATCACCAATGCTCCTTTTTAGGGAAATCCTTGTTTACATTTTTCTTTTTTTCCTGTTTTTTATTGTACACATTATATAAAAGCCCATATTAACATGGCAACCTTGACCACTAGGCCAGATGAAAATTAAACATGTGAAATTGCTTTCCATTCGAACAAACTGTTGCTGAAGTTAACATACTCTCAGCAATTGCACAGGTCTACCAACCCCCTTTCCCTCTGACATTTTACTGTATTTCAGCAAATATTGCTTACCCATTAGACAACATGCAAACTTCACAGGTTGCTCCACTAGCCTCTGGGCTATCAGAGAGCACTTTTGTCACACCCTGTGACTACCCTGGCGACCAGTTTCATTTAGTGAATGGAATATTTGATAAAGGCATCATGTTAATAGTGAAACTATTTTAAAACTTGTTTGTCCTCCTTTTGATGTAAAAAGGTCAGAGAAGACCATTTGGGACCTGGCAGTAGAAGAGAGAGACAGAACAGAAAATCACCCCAACCAAGGTAAACATTAATTTGAATCTACAAGGGTTTAAATTCAAAGGATGCAATCTGGTAGCCTTGTGTCAAGGAAGAATATCTTTTGAACTCTGTAGGAAGAGTAAATTGAGGTAAAGAGGACTATAATTAAGTAAATTACATAAATGATAAAAAAAGAAAAGTAGTATTACATTTATGACATTGTGGTGTGAGTTAAGGAATCTTGTTCAGTGTAACCTCAGTAATTTATTGTTCTTGCACAAAGTTAAACATTTTTAGCATCAGATAGGTAAATAATTATTGACTGTCAATGTATTTGTTTTGAGCTGGATTACGATTGCTCTAATTTAGATCAGCAAGATGATACGCCATTATCCAGCAGTGATGAATCCAGTATATTTGTCCTTGGAAGTAAAAATTCTGTGAGTTTTTCCTTCAAAAATAAACTCAATGTCGTCGGTGAATTCTGTGTCATTGCACAACAGATTCAACTCCTTTTTGACCTTTACTTTCAATTTTAATTTGTAGGGAAAGACATCCTTGATTTTGAGATTTCTTGATAGGTGAGTAGCCTGGGCATTTTGTTTCTTATGAGTTACTGAACTTATCGGTGCTCTCATTTACTGCCAACTAACAAAATTGTAAATGCCAGATGGCAGAGGTATGAGCAAGGTTTACTGACAAATACACCAAACTTGGCCTACCTTACGTCAAAAATATTTCCATGACTCAGGATTCTCCAGAAAATTGAAAGTGGAAGGGAAAAATAAGTAAAGGGCAATAGATTAAAATTTAATAAAAAGGTACAGACTGCCATAATTGGGTAGGTATTGGGAGTGGGTCTTCCCCCTTTCACTGGGGGAGTCCTGGGACCCTGAAAAGTGCACTTTGCACTTTAAGCCACCAGGGAAAGGTTTTAGTCTTGGCTTGAAGTGAAGTGACCATTTGGAGGATGAATGGGCATATAACAACATGAAATTTCCATAAATATAATAATTATTAATAAATTTTTTTTGCCCATATCTACCTTGTAGAGATGAAGCTCCTAAACCAACTACTGCACTGGATTACACATTTGGACGAAGAGCTAAAACTGGGCACAATATTGTAAGTTGCCTTAGAAGAAAAACGTTCCAGTTATCAAGTGAACCAGCTAGTTTAGGTTTGTTGAATGGAGGGCACGTAATTAACTTTTTCTCTTTCAGCAACCACTTAGCTCTTTATTGTATTATTTCAAAGTGATTCATTGCCAAGGAAAGTTAGGTACCAGTTTGTTGTAAGATATGGGAAATAACTTTACTCTGTCTTTTGTTTTCATTTCTTTGAGGAACTATAACCTGCAGAATAATGTTAATATTATGAACTAATTAATGGTCCTTCCACATAGCATACAGTAACATTCAATCTGTCTCAAAGTAAACTATTATTCAGGGTGGACACACAAGAAGGGGTCTTACACAGTGTATTTAAGATGGCATAACAAGTACTCTTCCTGAGACACATGAGTTATGCCACAACAAGTTAAGATTATTGGATGTTTATCACTGCCACACAATTTTAAAATTAGTTATTTTAACTTACACATTTTCAAACAGGGCTCCATACAGTTACATGTAGGTGTGATTAAAGAATTATTTTAGTCACAAATTTCATGACTTTTTTTTCCGTTTGGTCGTCAGTGGTTTAAAATAATGTAGGCACATTTGGGCCTGTATTTAGTTTGCCACAATTTTTATGCTCTGGAGTGTGGTTTTAAATGATATAAATTTGATTTGTTAACAGGGAAAAGACATAGGTCACATATGGGAACTTGGTGGTGGAACATTCCTGTCTAAACTGATTGAAATTCCTATTACATCTGTAACAATCAGGTAACTCGATATAATAATGATTGTGGCCTGATTACTACTTTAAAATAAATAAAATTAACATTAAGAAAAGTAATCCAACTGTTATTTGTAGCAAAGTCCCACGGAATTGCCGATTTTTGTAGAAGTGCCTCTAACTTACTGTACTCCCCTACAGAAACATGGCAATAGCAATTGTTGTGGACTTATCTCTTCCAAATGAACTGCTTCATACTCTGGAAACACTGTTGTCTCAAGTGAGTTTTTAGGTTCTCGGTAGAGAAATAATTTGTAGATAAGTGTAGTCAGGGCTGGCCAGGGCTTTTAGACACAATTATGGTTTACAGGGGTTAATAATAAAATTGGCAACATTTTATGTTATCTTTCACCTGAAAACAAATGATTTTAAGTTAATGGAATAAAGTTTCCTTTAGGTTTGGATAAATTGATTAAATTTTGGGTAAATTTTGGGTTTATTGGTAGTACAGTTATAACTATGTTTCACCAAGTAAATTACAGTGAGATTGTCACTATAATGCTTAAACCCGTGGGTGCAGTCTTAGAGAACTTTGAAAACAGTCAGTTTTTTTCTCAGAGTCAGTTTTCAGTGCGCAAAGAGCCAGACTGAGACTTTCGCATAAAGGGTTTTTTTGTGTTTTGCGTGTACAGTTCAGAAAAGACTATCAGTTCAGTTACCACATATGGAGTTCAATAAAGGCTTAAAACACAAGAAGAATATACCATAATGTATGTTTCTTCTCTCCTAATTGTCCTAATTGTCTTACAAAATTATTGTCTGGCTTCTATACAGCAAGATATTTTTGGTGAATGTAAGGGGAAGGGATGTCTGTGAACAAGTAGGATTTTCAAGTTGATTACACTATGCAGTTGAATGTCTCTTTCAGGTTAAATCAAAGGTCGGGCGAGCACTGGAGGAATTGGGAAAGAAAGATCCAAGGTACAATAGTGTGAATTGAGATGATGCACAAAAAATCTTGCAATTTTGCTTGATGCCTTACAGGATTTCCAGAGATGCCGGTCTAGAAGCTATCCAGTTGTATTTGTTTGTGAAAACTTGGCCTTTAGATCGTTTTATTTCTTTATTTATTAGTTTGTTTTTCCGTGGAATATATAATTTTGATGACGTTTTCTTGCCCCAATGCCAACTTCGCCGCCCAACCATGCAAACATCTATAAAATTCTGCGTGTTTGGGAAGCTATCCCTTCGTTAGCTTTCAACAAATAAATCTCAAACAAGACAACTTTGCTGATTTTCAGGCGATCTTTCCGGCCTTATCGACAGATTTGTCCTATAACTGCAGCACCCCAAAAGTTGTGAAAAAGAAAAAAAACGTGGAAAATTATTCACAGATATCCAGTGTTTTAAGTTTTATGGTCTGTACTTATTTTAAGCGAGTGGGGTGAGTTTAGTTGAGTTTAAATGCATTGTACAGGCATACATCATGTTCTGACTTTTGTGTGGTCTTGTCCTCTTTTACAGTTCTGTGCAACATCTCAAGAAACAAGCTTGGAAGAAATTCGGAGAAGAACACCCTGTAAGAGTACTGATTTGAATTTTTGGTCCCTAACTGCGGAGGAAAGGGTGGATGGGAATAGCGAAGGATGAAGATCGAGAATGTAATGGGAAAGGGGCGCGAGGAATGTTTTCGACGTGTTTCCAATGAAAGTTGGAAGATTAGCAATAACAAGGGATAAGCAGTTTGAGTAGCATTTCCCAGACCTAGACATTCATAAAAAGTCACGGTGCCTGGTACAAAATCACCGATATGAGCGGACTGTTTCACTTTGAGAGTACTCATGGCCATTTGAATTTTAACGTCAGTAAACGCCCATTCCAAGACATTTGTCATTTTGCCTAAAGTTTTAACCTTTAAGGCCTTGGGAAACTTCGATAGCCTACGTTTCAAGTGGCGAGAGGGAAGGGGCAAGCTATGGAAAACTAGAAGTAGATCATGGATAAGTCACGCAATTCTAAAAAAAGCACTTTATTTGAGTGTATTTAGCGCAAAATTACCAACTGGAATTACTATTTTTTTACGTCTCCTTCTGGACACGCCACGGGAAGGACTAGCCATTTTCAGGGAATGGAACATGCGACCCCTGTTCTACAGTCCAGTGCTCTATCGACATAGCTAATCTTGCCGCGGTTTTCCTAAAAGCAGGAAAGACATGTGAGCTTTGATTCGCTGAAAATTTTACGATTGTTCTTCCCACCTAGAGCCGTGTCTCTGGATCTCACTGGTATTCAGTGCTTTTATTTTAAGTAAAGCTTTTTTGTCAATCTGCATCTTTCAGGATAAATCCTCTATTGACCTGTTTCCAATTCCACTTGCTATAATTGGCGGAAAATACGACATTTATCAGGTCAGTATATTCAACAGCTTTTGACCTAGGTGTAAGTAGATAGAGAGGAAGTAACACAAGTAGTTCTATATAAACTTCCAAGAGTTTTGTGAACATCGCACGAAGGACTTTTTGACAGTCTATGCAAATTTCAAAGGCAAACTGAGTAACCAAGCTAAAATAGGTTAAACGCAGGGTGATGGGAACTTTTGCCACCCTTCGACTCGAGCCAAAAATATTAGAGACTCCACAGTTAGTTTAAAACCGACAAGGGAACACCTTTGTTTTAATGTGGTTGTCGAAGTAGCTATTCCTAATAAGCAATATTTCTTGCAGGATTTTGATCCAGAAAAACGTAAAATGATAAGTAGAACGCTGCGCTTTATAGCGCATAGCAATGGAGCCCATCTGCAGGTCAGTGAGTTTATTTCTCCTGCTCTTTCAAAGTACGTAATGTCGCCAGTTTTGAAACGTTTTTAATCTCCAAGGTTTTCAACATCGCTTCTTTTAAAACCTATTGCTATTGAGCTGTGTAATAGAGTTCTAAAGTGATGACATCATAAAAATTTAAGTTTGTGAAATTATGGGATTTGCCATGAAATTCTAAAAGAACAAGATAGAAAAGGCCTAACCCCATAATATCACAACATAATCTTTCATTACGTCACACTTTCGGACTCTATTCCAACCGAGATTTTCTTGGCAACGTTGTCGGACTCGCGTATCATTAAGGCTAGGGCAGGGCATTGTGGGATGGATGTTTTGGTGCATCCGTCCCAAAGCGCAACGCGCAACGCGCAAAAGAAATGAGAGGGGCATAGGAACGAAACAGTGAACTAACAGTGGTAGTTTTTTTCTTTGTAGTTCTTTAGCACTAAAGCCGAAGGTCTGACAAACCGCGCACGAGGCCTGGTTGGCTCTCTTTTATTCCATACTCCTCTCAAGTAAGTGCTTTATTTCCCCTTTCATAGCAGTCTGTCACTAGCCTGCATAACTGGCGCCTTATGAGCCAAACGAGGGGAGCACGGCATTTCGCGCGAATCGCGAAACGAGCGCGAATCACGATTCTTCCCCTCGCGATTCGCGCGAAATGCCGTGTTTGCCTCGCTCGGCTCAGAAAGGGCCTGTTATGCAGGCTATCTGTCACTACCCATTTTGGCCTAGGCAAATAGCTCTGGCCATTCCACCCTAGGAAACAAGGAGACAGCGTATTGAGCAGTGATTTCAAAAGCGTCTGGTATAGCCATACTTATTAATACCGAATCATTAAACTTAGGTTTTATACAGGTAGAAATATTGTCACTTTTTGACTTGACCCGTTGAAGCTAAAAACTCTGACAGTAATCCCGGGGGGATATTTATTTCAAGCACATTTGACGGGGGCGAGGGGCTTACTTAATTTAGCGAAACGGGGCACTTAACTGCTTTTTCAAACAGCCAGAAGATGGTATCAATTCATGAAGTTGGAGGTCATCCAGCCGAAGATCAAAACAAATCCGAACATTCTGTACTTGAATAAACCATATTACTCCAATTGAAGTGTTACAGTCGTGGTAAAAAGTCTATCAATTATTCATTTGGTTGTGAAGAATAAGGAGGGAGGGGGGAGAGGGGCTTATTTGAGCGGGAAGGCTTAAAAGTGGTTTGTTATACATGATGTTTACGCTATATTTGACGAGAGCGAACAAGTGACGTTCTTTTTCTGTTTTTAGCAAAGTGGTATCAGTGGATCATAATAAACCCATCATTGTTCCAGTTGGCCAGGACTCCTTTCAGCAGATAGGTGAGAGACGTGACGGCAGACTCTTAGTTTAACTTTATTGTTTGTTATTTCAACTTCTATTCTCTGACAAGAAATTCTTTGTTTCTTTTGTTTTCGTACAAAAGAGCCTCTAACGGTTTGTGGGCTCGTGAGTCATGATTTTTTTCCTTCTCCTGTCAGGTTCTCCTCCAGTGGCCAGTCAGGATGTGGGAAAAATGCACAGCAGGTTGGTAAAGTGTTCTTTTAGGCTTTTCTTGTTATTTGACAGTGTCTTATGGGCTCCTGACAGTGTATAGTTTTTCTTGCAACGTGGATTAACAAGTTTTAGCCCCTGGAAACCTTTGGGTGTGGGGGTAACCCTTGGCTCTTCTTAATCAAGGACGAATCATCTGATCGCCTCTTGTAAGGGATTCCAGATTCCGGAATCCGGGAAAGTTTGGCCCGTGGAATGTGGAATACAGTTCAAAGAATCCCGGAATCCAACTAAGGACTGGAATGTGGAATACTTACAAAGAATCCAGTTTACAGTAATCCGGAATCCTTGCGTAGAATCCAGAATCCAGGCCTGAAATAGTCGGTTACAAGTGTTTGAACGAGTCCAAGAATGGAATGCAATGGTCTTGTGACAAAATGGAAGAGGCAGAATCTTTTTTTCACCAAGGCAGACGCTCATTGACTTAATTGGCTGCTTGTGGCCTCACCAGCTTAAACTTAAATGACTTTTTTAATCCATCGGGTCCGGATTTATGGTAATCATCTTTCGAACCACCAATGAACTTAGGAAGAGAAAAACAGAGAGGCGGCTTTTGTTAAAAACAAACTGATTGTTGCGAACTAAGTACTATGTTATATTTCAGGGATCCATATGAGCAGTGGAAGGCAGCCTTCTCTACGTTTTACCCACCAGAGGTAAACACTGATAATGCTATATAACCCGCGTAGCAGGCGCACCAGAAAATAAGGGGGCTCTGCAAGCAAACACGATGGTTACGACAGCGACAACGTCTCTAAAATCAATTCGCGTAGTTTCAAACTTCGTCGCTGTTATTTCATCTCGTCCAATTTGCCAAATGTAGGAGACGTAGGAGTAATATCCAAGTTCAGAATAAAAAATCAGATTCTCATGTTTTGGTTTCTTAATCTTGAGCTCCATAATAGGCTGTATATGTATTTGTACGCTTTGCAACGCGGGCTTCTACTAATAAAATAACCACTCTCATCGCTAAAAAGTCAAAAGCTTTATATAAACCCTCTGATAAACGCCCAGGCAAGTAGCAAGTATACAAAGTTTTCCTTAACTACCTCACCACACTTTGCCATTTTTTAACTCGTTATGTGAGTTAATAGATTTTCTTGGTCAAAATCTCAGATCACGCTGCTGGCAGTGCTCTCATTTTCCATAAAATTTTCCCGGAAAATTGTGCTTGTTTCCGTAACTTGGTTTTTATCTTTTATATCGACGTAGAAATCCCAAGGGCGAAGTACGAGTGAAGATCCTTCTAAGGATCCGCAGTATGCTGAACCAGCGGTTGACACGATGAGGAAACAGAAAGATGAGGTAAACTGGGTACAAAACTCTTATACATTTGTTACACTGGAGTTGATGTCTTAAGGCGTCTCTCGCTTTGTTTCTGTCTGGGCCCGGTTCCTCGAAAGATGGTTAAGTTTAACACATCAGGGGCACCAAACCAGAATATCGTTCAAAACCACTTAAACATAGCATTGTTAAACGTATTTTAGTATTTAAACTGTAGATATAGGCATATTTTTATTCCCTAAAAATGTTTCATCTGTTCGGATTTCCTAGCTGAAAGTCTAGTGATCCGAAAATTATAGGGATCAAAACTTACCTTTTCGAAAATTCCAGCCAGAAAAAAGGTTCCCGAAAATTCTAGGTGATCTTTTTAGGGTAAAAATCCGCTAAAAATAGGCAATTATACCACTTTTTAGATGTTCGAAAATCCTAGGAGAGGCAGGCAAGCAAGAAATTTTACAACAAATGTTCCGAAAATTCTAGATGTCAAATGGTCTTCCGAACAGATATTTTCCGAAAATTGTCGTTGGGTGCCCCTGACACATGATTAAGCCAAATTTGAAGCAAGATTTTTTCGTCTAACAACATGCAACTCTGGGTTACAAAATACTGTTGAGCCTTAAGCTTAACGACGAGATACAGTAATGATAACACAAAATGTTACCCTATAAAGCAATGCATAGGAATGACTAATACAAAAACGGAACAAAATTTTAATCCTGGATCAAAATTAATCGTCATTTATGGAACCAGACCCCTAAAGTGCAAATAACATAGACGTAAATTATTTGATAATTGAATAAACTGTTGTTGTTGTTGTTGGTTATTCGTTGAATCTGTTATGGGCCCAGGGGCCCGTTTCTCGAAAGTCCCGATAATTAACGGGCCCGGTAAGCTGTTGCCGTTTACATTAAAGACCGGGGTTTCAGTAGTTTTGCATCTAACATGATAAAACCATCAGTTAATGAAACAAAATAGAATAGTTTTTTAGCCAGAACCCGCGCTCTTATTCTTTTTATTTCTATTTGAATATTTGATTTCGGGCCCGTAAAGTTACCGGGCCTTTCGAGAAACGGGCCCCAGAACATGGACATCAGCGCTGCTTTGCAGAGTTACTAACCGCGGTTAAATTACATCTGCGACGCAGGCTGAAGAGCGGGAGACAGGAAATCATTTGTGACAATTTTATGACCCTTCTCTTCCTTTTCTACTTGTAGGAGCTGGAGAGATACCGGAAGCTGGCCATGAGAAAGGTTCGCGACGCATCTCGAGCCACTGGTGGGGAAAAGCGCCCTCGCTGACATGGGTCAGCCAACAAAAGATGAACTTAGCTCGTACCCAGATTTTCCACGGTCAGCGTAAGAAAGAAAAAGATCTGGGTATGAGATTAAAGATAATCGTTCAGAAAGTTGTTTGTATAGTTAATCCCTTATTTATTCTAATATCAACACTGTATTTAAGACAAGTTGAAACTCTGTGCACTAATCATTGCTAGTCTGAAATTTCATCCGTCCCTTCCCCCATCACCTCCCCCTGACAACGGGCTGGTATTGGTAAGGCGTTGCGGGGATCTGGTGAAGAGACGTATGGAATTTTAGACTATAGTCAGCCAATTAGTCAGCCTAGTCCATGTACGGCCTCTTTGCAGACCTTCTCACTCAATACCTTTCGTTGACGTATCCGAGACGCTCACAAACTCGCTCGGACCACGTGACCCGAAATGCATAGGCTGTTTGGATCAATGAGGCCGAAGGACCAGGCAAAGCAAAACCTGCTGACATGAAAATGGCATTTTTGACGTTTCGGTAAAGTTTGGTTTTATTTTGTCATACCTGAATGTGTACAAAAGGAGTCAGAAATGTGTCAGAAATAAACCAGGCCGTGAAAACGCCGTTCCATTGCTCCGGTTCGTGGACTCTTGATTTAGCTGACATTCTGTAATTAGCTAGCCTGTTCACAGACCCTCTTTTTTCTCTTCAAAGTCCGTCGAACGCAACGGCTGATAAAATATAAACCGCAGCGGATTTATTGGCCGCCAGTGCTATTTTTCTTTCTGGCGCTCCGAGCTCGCCGATGTTTTCGAAAAGAACGAAAGGAAAAATAAAACAACGTCTGTGTACAGGCTAGTAATTAGCGGACAAAAGCGTCCGATAGTCCGAAACTTCCTCCCTAAATTTTCAGTCAAATGAAACTGTTCTTGGTGAATACCTCCTGGCCACTAGCAAAGCACTCTATGTGTCTGCTCAATGCAGGGTTCTCTGCACAGGTAACTCTCTCGAAAACGGGTACCGTCGTGACGGGGCCCAACTGCCTGTCTTAGAGACGTGTCTGTCCTATAGAAAGTTAAGTGACAATAAAGTTACTTAAAACAGGAGCCCATGACGGCTAAAACTGGCTGGTAAGGGTACCAACATCTGGTGTCCGTCTTGTCACGAGAGGCGTCCGTTAAGAGATAGTTAACTGCACTTGAAAAAGGGTCCCCAAAGATGACTAACCTTGCAGTAGGGAGCTGATGCAACAGTGGCGACGGCGGGAAAGACATCGCCAAAAATTAATAATAACAATTCGCGATCTTTCAAACAATCGCGTTTTTTTAATAGACCCGCTCAATTTGTTAAGTGTGGGCGATTTTTCCCGAGTTGAATTCATTAAAAAGATTGCATTCAGGTTAAAAAAGACAAAGGAAAATTCATCCTTGTGTGTTTACGTCTTCCAAAAACCGTCGCGTTAAAACTGGTCGTCGTGGTTGGTTTGTTAGAAGTCGAAGTACAATAGAAAAAGAAATCAATATTAAAAAATACAAAGCAGTCTTTTTTAAAGTGTTCTTTATTGTGTTCTACAGATTGGTATCTCATTAGTGCCAAAAACAAGACCTTACCAATGTTAACAAAACAGCATTTGTTTTGTGGTATCTTCTCATAGATTTTCACTATAAATTCATTAGCCTTTGCTAACAAAAACCGCGAGCGGTCGTCCTTCTCTCCTAAGAGCCGCGCGCGGTAAGCGAAAAAACAACGATTTTTTCTTCACGCGGGCTTCCGCCCTCGTTCCTCGAGGCTTTGCAGATCGTCTTCCTCATATGCTGTCTCTCAAAAGTTAGAGCCTGTTTACATGGAGGTGGGGCACAGCTGCGGATCCAGACCTTCAGATAAGGGGGGGGGGGGGGGGGGGGGCCGGTCTTTCAGCCCCTGAGATAAGAGGGGGGCCCGGTCCCCAAAAAAATTTTTAAGGGGTGCGGACCCCCGGACCCCCCCCCCCCCCCTGGATCCGCCACTGGGGCACCCCAGATAGGTGAGGTAACATGTCGCCTATATTTAAACTGAAAAGATCAATTTAAAATGAGAGATTTTATGGATAGGCAGGTTACCTTAGGTTGAACCTAAGCGGATTACCTCACCTACCGGGGGTCCCCCACTTCCATGTAAACAGGCCCTAAGAGACTGCTCGCAATCTATTTACCATTCAAAGCACCTTGTTTATCCCTCAAAATTTTGCATAAGCATTGTCTTCGATTTCTCTTGGGACGACTGTAATACCCAGGAGAGTGAAAACAATGGTTATGCAAAATTTTGCAAGGCGTAAACAAGGTGCATTATGGTCTATGTGAAAATGGTGAATTGCCAAGATAGATCTCCTTTTTTACAAATTCAAATTTCATGTGTGTTAGGAGAAACCATCCGATCCTGTATTAGCCTGCGAGCAAGCTCTTAATTTGGGGGATATCGTGAAAAGTAGACGCGCGAGGGGCACGCACGCGAGAGGAGACGCGGCTCGCTCGCTCAAATAGGAGAGCTTGCTCTCAGGCTAATCTTGTACATTACAGAGGTTTCGTACTTTCGGGGAGAACTTTCGTCCAAAGCCCTTGTGCTTGCGTTTGCATTGTGGTAGTGTTAATACCCGAGGAGATCGCCCATTACACCCACTTCGACCACGTGAGTAAACATGCGCGCTTTTGCGATTGCGCCGTTCGAAGCACCTCTAATAAGAAAGGGCGATAGAGTTTAGAAGTCATTACGTCACGTTTGCATGGTAGCAAAATTTTTGGATGACAACAAGCCGAAAAAGTCACTTAAAAATCTATTCGCACTATTTCAAACTTCACCGATCTTATTCAATTTCATTTAATTTGGCAAATCTTGGCGAAGTTTTCTTTGGGACCGTATGTAACGTTATCTAAGTTTAGAAAATCAAAAGGGATAATTTGTGTGTTGCATTCACCTACTCCATAAAGCGGGCTCGTGAAATTAGGAAGTTTCATGTCGTAGTGGTGCATGCATGCAACGACGGTAAAGAAACGTACAAAATAGCGTGATGTACGTGCAAAGTTGTTGTTTGTTCATATAAACATATCATTTTTTGCTGATCTCCTTGCCGTCAGCGTCGTCGTTGGTTTTGTTGACCACCAGAAATAGTGCTACCATGGTAAGGTGACGTCACACTTCTCGTCTCTATTGACCTCCAAATGTTTCCTTAAAGATAACAATTACATTAGACTATGAAAGATACATCAGATTAAATGAACTCGAATCAGCCATAAAGAAAGAAAAAATATTGTCCTATATGGCCGATATTTGTTGACTCAGGGCGATTACTAGCCTGCGAAAGCATCCGAATGCTTTCGCAGGCTAGGCGATTACAAACAGTTTTGACCTTGCCCGCTGGGAAAGATATGACATTCGCGGAGAACGTGTGATTTTCCATTTCTCAAGTCTTCCTGAACGAAAACCCGGGGGGGGGGGGTACTCGATATATCCTCGGGTGGGGAGGTGCGGGCCGGCCCCTCACACCCTGACCCTGTTTAAGACAAAAATCGCTGATTTTCCTACCCTGTTTTAGACAGAATTCCGATTTTTGATACCCTGTTTAAGACATTTAACCCGAAACCAT
>BOPM01000821.1:15000-17874 GCA_022179025.1 Porites australiensis | reverse complement strand
GGGGGGGGGGGGGGGGTACCCTTATGTTAGGAAACAGTGGACGTGGCCTGGATCCGAGAGGTGTGGAGAGGTGTGAAGGCGAACTCCCAAAGTGGCAAGATGCCAAGGCAAAAGTTCAAAATTAAAACAATTTACACTGGGCTTAGAAGAATACTATTAAATTGCATTCACCACTGAAGACTGTACTTCTACAAAATATGGGTCTACCCTAAAAATAACTCAAAGAAAATGGGTTTAGCCCTAAAGAATTTCATGAAAAGGTGATTCCTTGTTCGCCCTGAAGATTTTGGTACAAATTAATCTTCATCCCTGAAGACTTCCATATTTTTTGTTTGTACCCCGACAGAAATCCTCCATTTTTATAACTTACCTGTGAAGAATTCCATTGGTCCTTAAAAGGCAATAGCCCCTTTACTAAATTTACTTGCTAATTAATTGGAGTTAATATTAAATTAAAAAGTGCCAGAGAATAAAACTCCCATCAGCCCTTTCGCACAATATGAAACTTGCGTGGCTACTAAGTAGAGAGAGGTTACAAAGCATTCAAGATGGCGTCGATCTGATGTACTTTCGTTTGGGTAAAAGTTCTTTAAGTTTTCCTTTCTTTTTCATCTCATTGACACTTTCATTAGCAATACGTAATGGATAAACAACAAGCTCCTTCTCCAGTACAAATGGGGGCAAGGACGATTCTACAGCAAAAGGTATTCGAGAGTCTTGGTGCAAAACTTCATACAGGCTACATTTATAAGTCTTCTAATTAGCTACTTAGTTTAACTAATATAATCAGATTATTTAGAATATTGTGTGTTGCCGGTTGTAAGCTTGTGTCTTAATGAAATATCGATATATGAGTCGTATTTTCCAAGTATAAATCGTGATATAAGGCTCATTAGAGTGCTGATTATAAAATTCCTCCGTACGAATTAAATATTTTTCTCATGACCACAGAATTAATGAGAATTGGTGCTACATTGAAAAGAAAGACTTGCCAAATTTTTCTGTCCAAATTAATCCTGGAATCAAAACTTTTAAACCCTAAAAATCCTTTGATTATCGCCGTCTCTTGAAATCCAGAGCACCCACTTCCTGGGCTTTGAGAGGTGACACAGCCTTGAAACGGTGATATAAGGCAGATAAAATAGCATCAAACAACGTAACATAAAATTTAAAAAGTGACCATGAAACAACAAATCTATGTACAAAATTATAGTAAATACCCACAGAAAGATAGCTTTCTCTACAGTAGACCTTGTCACGGTTTTCGATGCCATCTTGAAGAGTAGGCAAACAAAATTGTGAGAAATTACAGCGTTTGTATGAGAATCTAACGACGAATAATTTCCGTAAAATGGCTCTTCTGAAAAAAATATCAATGATTGATATTTTTGACAATAATTGACAAACAATTGACAATTGATATTATACAAATAATTGACAATTGACAAACCTTTGCTTTGTAGCTTTAGTTTACAATATTATTATTGTAAACTAAAGCTACAAAGCAAAGATTGTCCCAAAATATTTTGGGGGGGTATCTGTGCTTAAATTTCTCCAAAGGCTTGCTTTAGATTTGCCATATATTTGTCTGTAATTTTTCTGGGGACTTTCTTACAGACAAATGTATAGAAAATTTTAAAAAGTGGTTCTAGGTCTTCTGGCACATGTAACGCGCTCAGTTTTTCTCAGTAGAATCCTTAGGAGTGAAGCTTTAGTTTACAATTCACATTTTTTTCATAACAGCCATTCAACGGAAATTATTTGACATAAGATTCTCATACAAACACTGTAATTTCTGACGCATTTGCCTACTCGTCAAGATGGCGTCGAAAACCGTGACAAGGTCTATTCATGGGAAAAATGGTTTTTGAAATTGAAACTGGAGACTGTATGACCTTCCTCTGCACCCCTTTTAAAAAAGCCCTTAATATAGAAAGCTAAAGATTTCAACACCTCTAGTTGTCCACAGATTCCATCTCTCCTGACTTGATTTGATGTCTTGCCATACTTAGGGTCGATTCATTTGCAGCATATGTGTTTTACAATTCTAGTGGGCAAATGCAATGGCTAAAGGCTGTCATGCTACAAATGAGTCCACCCTATTAAAATAATATTATGTCTGCTTCATTATTACTAACATTGAAATTATCACTTAAATTAATATGAAGCATAATGCCTTTTTCTAAAAATTATATGGTCACAACAAATTTCCTCTCCTTTGGAGTCGACTCCAAAGAGTCATGGAAATCCACTGGTCTTTGCTGATACATAAATTAACACACCATGGTTATATGTGTTGCATACAGGTCGGTGCTATGTCACAACCATCAGTGTCTGGATTCACAGCTGGTGCTGCTAATACCAGCATGTACAAGGTGCGGGTACCAAGGTGAGGCACTTACAATGTCGTATACTTAAAATTTTGGTCAAAATTCACTGTGGGGTGTGGGGAGGGGTACATATCCAAAGGAAGGTGTATTACACTGTGGGGTGTTAGGGACCTTATGATCTGACAATGATGACGTTAGCGACAATATTACTGAAAAATTGACCTTGCATCCTTTCAGAATTTTTTGTGATTATTCAAACTCCTTCAGTCTTTTTAAAGGTGGGAAATTAAGTGGCAGTTGAAGAGAGAAGGCTGCAGCCGATCTCAGAAAGATACGGTAAAATTAATTACCTTGCTGTTCACATTCTTGAGATAACAAGATGGCTATGAAACACTTGCGACACAGGCTGCAGACATTATTACTTTTCATTTTGCCAGTTTGACTGAGGGGATGTGTACTTACAGTATACAATTATTGTTTTCTTCACAAACACATTCTTCTCGTTGTCTGATTTTTATTATTAACAATTTCCATTATTGTTTAA
>BOPM01000821.1:0-10000 GCA_022179025.1 Porites australiensis | reverse complement strand
GCTGGGATTATTTGTCAGTGTGCATTTTAGGGAGCTGTCTGTGTTATAGAGGGGAGTTTGTCCGGAGTAAGTTGAGTGTACATCAAGTTTATGTGAAAAAAAACCTTGTTAAAGTTCTCACTTTTTTGCTGCAGATTATTCATGATGACGAAAGGGATTTATCGCTGTCAGAGGAAGAAGATGATGATGAGGAGGAAAATCAAGGGAGCAGTAAAGAAGGTAAACCGTGATCTGCTTTGTGTACTTTTTTTTTCCGTGAACTAACTTGTTTTCTGATATATCAAACAATAAATGTGTTTTCCCTTTGTTCACTTCATGTAAAGCAATAGTCTATTCTAAAATTCCATGAGGAGGTTAAACTTTCAGATTAATTTGCTGTATGGATATTAGCGGCCTTTGAATTTGATTTTGAATACAAGATCGAGTCACGTACAACTAAACGTCGGTTATGGGACCATTAACAATGGTTAATCAGTCTTTTAGTTTGCCTCCCCCCGCCCCCCACCCCGTCCCTCCTGCCCCCAACCGTCGAAAACGCCCTACTGTTCCTTTGGCAAATAGCACGTTCATCTTTATTCTTAACCTGTGTTCTGACCCCCCCTCTACCATACAAAAATCGGGAACACGATTAACGTCGTCTCCTCTGTGGGTTGAATGTTAGGCAGCTGGCCCCAGTTGTTCAAACGTTGGATAGCGCTATCCGCCGGATAAATCACTATCCAGCGGATAAGCATTAGGGAAACCAATTACGCTATCCGCTGGATAGTGATTTATCCGGTGGATAGCGCTATCCAACGTTTGAACAACTGGGACCTGATGTTTTTTCCTTCCGCAGATAAAAAGGCCAAGAAAGACAAGCACAAGGTCGGACAGAAAAAGCAGCAAAAGGCTAAGAAAGGTTCAGATGCTGATAGCGATGTCTCATCTGGGGAAGATGGTTATCTGGATTCCAAGGAAATGGATTACTTATCTGACAGCTCGTCCTCGTCAGAGGGTAAGACTTCTTAAACCTTCAATCCCCAATATCATCATCATCATCATCATCATCACCATCATCATCGTCGTCGTCGTCATCATCATTTTTTATCGTCATAATCACATGCAACAGAGAATGAGGTAACTCATTCTCTCTTGTCATATCAACAGATAAAACAGTTCCACCCATAGAGGATATTACATGGCCGCGCGGAGATACGAAGTTTCTCTTCTCGTGTTGAAAAAATAGTTCACTCGTTCACTGCGCTCACTCGTGAAATATTTTTCAACACTCGAAGAGAAATTTCGTACCTCCAAGTGCCCGTGTAATGTTCTATTTATTATATAAACACCAATGAACTACCAAACCATTTCACTTTAATAGTTTTTTGGTCAATGGTGTGAAAGGGGCGATTTATTATGTAGTAATAATAATAATAATAATTTATGAACTTATAGTGCGCAGCTTAACATGAGAATGATCAGCTGCGCATTACAACTACATTACTTTAAAAGAAACAAATAAAAGATAATGCATTAAAAGAATAAAAAATAAGAAGAATATATATGCATGCAAGTAAGAATTGAATATAAAATTGCTCACCAATATAAAGTTTTAAAAAGATAAGTCTTAATATGCGCCTTAAAACTGTTCACATTAGTAATCGCACGAAGTTCTTTTGGGAGAGAGTTCCAGAGCCTTGGCGCTGCTACCATAAAAGCTCTATCACCTAACGTCTTCGATTGAGCAGCTGGCATAGAAAGTAAAATACTATCTGAAGATCTAGTCATAGCAACGGTGAAATTTTCACAAGTTTTCGTGCGAAAGCTCACTTGCTATTTCATTGGTGTTTATATAATAAATAAAATTATTTTTGACATATCTTGTTTGATGATAAACAATACCACAAGAAACACACTTTACGATTTCATTTACAGACTCAAAAGTTGACACTACCTGATATAGTAAACAGTACCTCAAGAAAGGACTGTTCAGTAACTTTCATTTGAATGGTCAGGTCACACTTAGAGATTTCATCCACGGACTCAAAAGTTAGAACCACCTTGTACAACATAATAATCAGCACCACAGAAAAGAACTGCTTTGTGGCTTTCATTTGAATGGTGACACTTTAATAAGGATTTCATCGACAGACTCCAAAGTTAGAACCACCTTGTACAGCATAATAAACAGCACCACAGGAAAGTTCTGCTCCGTAGCTTTCATTTGAATGGTCACACTTGAGGATTTCACCCAAGGACTCTAACCTCAGAATCTCCTCTGATGGTTATTCAAATTCACGGCCATCCTAATCGTACGTTGTTATTGTCGTTATGTTTTTTGTTGTTGTTGTTGTTGTTTTACAGAAGATGTTACGGCTTTAAAAGTGAACAAACCGAAAGCTGAAGATGACCTCAATGCAGAAGAGACATCAAGCGAAGATGAGGATGAACTAACGCAAGAAGGACATGAGCTGAAAGATATGTTGGAACGAGATGAAGGGAAAGAGTCCTGGGACGAGGATGAAGACGAAGAAGATCCGGACGGGGATGAAATGAAGGGAACGTCTGCTTTGTTTTTACAAGGTTAGAAATCATGGCGCAACAACAATCTTTTTTTGTTCTCACAAATTACAACAGTGAAACTATTGAAAGTAAAATTAGAGTACTGGCTGCCTGGAAAAACCATAGAGGCTAGTGGAGCCGGGCAGCCAGTTGATGATAGTACTAAAAGTGAGTGGAGTTCAATTCGTTCTGTAATCATACGAGTGACAAACAAAATCAGACGACCGCGTAGCAGGAATCCGATTTGCTTAATCACAAGTAGAGTAAAGACGCGGCGGTCGCATAGCGCGGGCAAATGCTACGACGTGTTTCCCTATGTGGCCAGTCACACAGTGAAGTGACGTAAAATTAACGAATCTGACCAATCACCGTTCGTGCAAAACACTTAACCAAGCAGAAATCGAGGCGGTTACGATTATCCAAAGAGAGGCTATCGTAAGTAAAATGCAACAAAGGGGATTGCTCTGGCCAATCACATGAGAGGCAATTTATTAAATGAACCAATCAAATTACAGAGTAAAGACTTGGAGATGGCAAGCGCGGGAAAATGCTACGACCTGTTTCACTTTTAGTTGCTTGACATGTGGCCGTCTTCGCCATAGGTGCGAAAACACTTAATTACTAAACTGGTGAACAAATTTTGACTATCTTGGGTGCGTTTTGCTCGTATATGATCTCAAATTTATTTTGTGTTTGTAAAGGTGACAAAAAGAAAAAGAAGAAGTCTGGGAGTGGCTCCAGTACCTCTTCGAATAGCCGTTCATCGACCCCTACGATTGCTACAGACGGCGCTGCTAATACCATTGCTGCCGCTGCTACAAAGCTGAGTCAGGACAGACCAGGGACTCCCTGTAAGTATATCCCCACTATTTTCCGGGTACGTAGATGAAATTTTATGGAGTGACCGTACAAATGAAACCTATTTAGCAAAACCTTCGTCAGGTACTAGTTCTTTCACAGTATTTTACAAACTAGCATTTTGGATGTTGTTCCATTTGTTCCCGATCAGTTTCATGTTCCCCGTGCTAAAACGATTTTTTGAATTGCCTGGGTTTTTGCAGCAAAATCAAAGAAGCGCCCAGCAATTGCAAGTAAAAAAGGTACCCCAGGTGAAGAGGGAAGTCCAGCAAGCAAAAAACCTCGTGTATCCCCGGCACCTTCCGCGGGAGGGGCAGGAGGAGGCTCAAGAACAAGCACCCCAACACCGACCGGTAGTGAGGAAGGCCCTCAGGGAATCACTGAAGAAGCTGTGAGAAGGTACCTCACAAGAAAGCCCATGACCAGCAAGGACCTTTTGCAAAAGTTCAAGAGCAAACGAACAGGCCTGTCAAATGATGAGACCGTGAAAAAGCTTGCTGCTATTGTTAGAAAGATACAACCCGAACAGAAGACCATCAAAGGGAAACTTTATCTGTCGCTTAAACCACAGAGCTAAGATGTGCGCGTGAGAAGGTCTCTTGTTTCGTCCCATTCTCGCTTAATCTTCACGTGCGTGCCTAATTAAGTGGCTTTAATAATAGATCTTTTTACCTTGGGTTGTGTGTTAACCCATTCTTACTTTAGTCAAAAAACATTAGCGTTAATTGCAAGTTATGCGTGGTTACTACCAATAGAACGTTTTCACTCACCTAGCCAGCATCTATGGAAAATTCATTGGAACAAAAGAAAGTGTTTACATAAGAAAAGAGCTCAACTCCCACAAGAATTGCTCGGAACACCAACATGGCCGCCATTTTATTGCTTAGGAACACCAATATAGCTTCCGTGACGTCATTTGAACGTTCTATTACGCATGCGCTTTCAAGCCAAAAATGCTCGTTTTATGCGCAGTGCGTTTCTATTGAGCCAGTACAGTCAAACCCCGTTAATACGGACACTGAGGAGGCCATATCAGGTGTCCGTATTAAGCGGGTTGAATTTAGAGAAAATGTAGGGGCTTTCTTTCCCCAGGGACAAAGCAAACTGTCTGTAATAACGAGGTGTCCGTATTAAGCGGGTTGAATTGAGAGGAAATGTAGGGGCTTTCTTTCCCCAGGGATAAAGCAAACTGTCTGTAATAACGAGGTGTCCGTATTAAGCGGGTTGAATTGAGAGAAAATGTAGGGGCTTTCTTTCCCCAGGGATAAAGCAAACTGTCCGTAATAACGAGGTGTCCGTATTAAGCGGGTTGAATTGAGAGAAAATGTAGGGGCTTTCTTTCCCCAGGGATAAAGCAAACTGTCCGTAATAACGAGGTGTCCGTATTAAGCGGGTTGAATTGAGAGAAAATGTAGGGGCTTTCTTTCCCCAGGGATAAAGCAAACTGTCCGTAATAACGAGGTGTCCGTATTAAGCGGGTTGAATTGAGAGAAAATGTAGGGGCTTTCTTTCCCCAGGGATAAAGCAAACTGTCCGTAATAACGAGGTGTCCGTATTAAGCGGGTTGAATTGAGAGAAAATGTAGGGGCTTTCTTTCCCCAGGGATAAAGCAAACTGTCCGTAATAACGAGGTGTCCGTATTAAGCGGGTTGAATTGAGAGAAAATGTAGGGGCTTTCTTTCCCCAGGGATAAAGCAAACTGTCCGTAATAACGAGGTGTCCGTATTAAGCGGGTTGAATTGAGAGAAAATGTAGGGGCTTTCTTTCCCCAGGGATAAAGCAAACTGTCCGTAATAACGAGGTGTCCGTATTAAGCGGGTTGAATTGAGAGAAAATGTAGGGGCTTTCTTTCCCCAGGGATAAAGCAAACTGTCCGTAATAACGAGGTGTCCGTATTAAGCGGGTTGAATTGAGAGAAAATGTAGGGGCTTTCTTTCCCCAGGGATAAAGCAAACTGTCCGTAATAACGAGGTGTCCGTATTAAGCGGGTTGAATTGAGAGAAAATGTAGGGGCTTTCTTTCCCCAGGGACAAAGCAAACTGTCCGTAATAACGAGGTGTCCGTATTAAGCGGGTTGAATTGAGAGAAAATGTAGGGGCTTTCTTTCCCCAGGGACAAAGTAAACTATCCGTAATAACGAGGTGTCCGTAAAGTGAGGTTTGACTGCACAAGTTCCTGATCTTATCCCGGTGCAGATCACTACTGAAGAGGATTTCCTACCAATAGACCTCTCAGACTGTTCACAGTACGCTGTTTTCCCGTAAGATTGTCGAGACCGAGCACCTACCGTTGCGAGCGGCCATCTTGCTTTCAGCGGCTACACATAGGCTACGAGAGAGTGGGCGTCGGGTTAAACCGTCCCCCACTCCCTAAGTGTATTTGATCCTCCTCCCCAGGCTAGACTCGGTAAATAGGCGACTGTTAACAGTTCATAAACCTTTCGGCATTCCACTGTTCCATTCCAATGAAACGAGCTTGGGATAAAATTTCATACAAATCACTGTATTTTGTCAATAGACCTCTTTGGGTGCGTTTGATTGGGAAATCCGGATTTAGATTTTCAAAATCTAAATCCGGATTTCCCAATCGAACGCGAAATCCGAAAACGGATTTCACCTCCGAGAAATCCGTCCTCAGGGTGGATTTCAATTAAGAAATCCAAATCCGGATTGCAAAACAGTCGTACTTTTCCTCAAAATCGGTTTTGTAGGGTGCGAAGCGCTGGCCTGATCGATAGTTTCGCTCAGAGCACGTGGGCTGTGGGGCGTGTGTCTCTCTCTAGTCTCACTCTTCGTTTTCACCCTGACTTCAGGCCTTCAGATGCGCAAGTTCACGTGCATCCACGTGTATATGTATGCATAATTTATGAAGACTAAAGATAAATTCCTGCATTGCCTAACGTGAAAAAAAACAAAAAAACATACAAGCTAAACAGGTCTATTCGAGGAAAAAGTTAGTGACTTCCTTGACAGTAATGGGGTAGAGATCTACCTTTGAGTCATGCCACAGGCATACCATCCGAAATGTTCGATTCATCGTGATGTCACGCGCGCTATTTGATCTTATACCGGTCATGCGGGTATCTTGTCTTCACACCTCATGCTTAGTAGATTTAAGTTAGTTTTTAAGATGTCAGTACTCGAAATAATTAGAGAAACTGCCTCGTTCCTAGGCGTCTCAAGTGTGTTTGGAGAACGGAAAAAGCGACTGCGAGCAATATTATCGCACAATGGACCATGGGAACGTTTAGCGTTTACGCAACGAACGCTGGAAGGGAAAGCGACAAAATGACATAAATCAGTGTCTTGGTAGCCTGGCTACTCGTAAAATATCAAATCGACCGCAAGACAAACCGTTGTGAAAAAAAACCACGATAATTTTGCCATAAAATAAATCCTATTGACCAAGCTTGTTCGGTCAAGATGTAACTGGGTATTGGCGTCATTTTTTTTTCATTGGCCTCGACTTGGTCTCGGTGCACAAAATGCTAAAAGGGAATTTGGCCATATATCCATTCATATTGACCTCACGCTTGGTCAGTAATGCATATTTGAAAGGAATAATGATGAAAATAAAAATAGTCGTCACGCCTTAAAACATTTCAGTTTCGTTTTCAAAACCTGTTTCCCTTCGTCATTGAAGCAGAAGCTCAAGAAAGACTTGGTATCTGAAATTTGCTGCCTGAGTCAGGAGTTCCAAACGGTAAGAAAATGCACTTAGCAGTCGTGTTTCTACACGCGGTCAAAAAACCTTTACTTTGTTTAAAAATGGCATGTTCAGTTACGTGGTGGCATTGAATGATGCGGGAAGCTTCATTGTCGCTTATTCAAATTATGAAACTGTTTAAAAGAACGTCGAACGGAGACTTTCACAGCAAATGGTAATGAATGATAGCCTTGTTTTGTGAGCCTTTTTGACTGTTTTGGTCCATTATTCCAGCTAGCGAAGCAAGCTCTCGTTTTGGAACGTTCTGGAAGGAGAATGAAGTGAAAACAAGCTTCGACCTGCGGCAATAACGTAGAGCCAGTGCGAAAGAACTATTGCGCACTTAGAAGTAACTTTTTGACGTTAACTCTCTTTAGATCTTTGTTAAACTTTTCAAAAAGAACTCAAAAACCATAAGCTTTATGTTCTGATTGTTCGTTTACCATCGAAACTCTATAATCTTCATCGATAGTCTCTACAGATGAAGCATGACGGCCTGTTTTGCACAGTTATGTTCTACAAGTATTCGGTCTTAGTTTAGTTAAAATATGTCTAGTGTAAAGTAAATCCTATTGAATTGAAAAGTAAAACTGAATATAAAATAGGCTGCAGAACAGGCGCCTCCACAGCCTGCAAAACTGTGTTAAATAGGAAGACCGGTCTCGGAAATCTAAAACGGTTTACTTCGTCAGTTGCTTTAACAGTTAGTTGCTTTTGGGGTTGCGAGCAAAAGAAAGAAAGACCATGGGAACGTTTAGCTTTGAACTAAGGACGCTGGGAAGGGTAAGCGAGAAAATGAGATAAATTAGTGTCTTGGTGGCCTGCCTACTCGTAGAATACTAAATAACAGCAAGACAAACCGTTGTGAATCAAAACCAGGAGAATTTGGCTGTAAAACAAATACTTTCTTGACCAAGTATGTTCCACAAGATAGCCGGATTCGGCACTTGCATGCACATCTCCCATAATGCACCTTATATGCCCCCCTCCCCCCCACCCCCCAAATTTTGCATAACCTTTCAGGTTGTTTTTCATTTCTCCTGGATATTATAGCCGTCCCAAGAGAAATAATGCTTACGCAAAATTTTGGGAAGCAAAGAAGGCGCATTATGGGAGATGTGCAAGTGGCGTATAGTGGCGTCGTTCTTTTTTTCATTGGCCCCGTTGTGAATCGAAACCACGATAATTTGGCCATAAAATAAATCCTTTATTGACCAACCTTGTTCGGTCAAGATAGCTGGATTCGTCACTTGCACATCTCCCATAATGCACCTTATTTGCCCCCCCAAATTTTGCATAACCTTTCAGGTTGTTTTTCATTTCTCCTGGATATTACAGCCGTCCCAAGACAAATTGAAAATAATGCTTATGCAAAATTTTGGGGGACAAATTAGGTGCATTATGGGAGATGTGCAAGTGGCGTATAGTGGCGTAGTTCTTTTTTCAGTGGCTGACTTCGTATCGGTAAACACAATGTTAGACTTGCTACAAGTCGACCTCTCATAAGTTCTTAAAAGTGAGCGATCGAAGAGAGCTTCAATGCGTGAGGTCGCGTAGCGACCGAGCAAACGAAGAAGTCTCGTGGCATAACCAAGCAGGAAAGAAATAAAGGACTTTAAGAAAGTTTAACAAAATGAGAAAAAAAAAAAAGAAAGAAATTTGGCCATATATCCAGTCATATTGACCACCTCACGCTTGGTCAGTAATGCATATTTGAAAGGAATAATGATGAAAATAAAAATAGTCGTCACGCCTTAAAACATTCCGCTTTCGTTTTGACAGCCTGTTTCCCTTCGTCATAGAAGCAGAAACTCAATGATAGCTTATAAAGACTTGGTATCTTCGAAATTTGCTGCCTGAGTCCGGAGTTCCAAAAGGTAAGAAAATGCAATAAGCAGCCGTGTTTCTACACGCGGTCAAGAAACCTTTACTTTGTTTAAAAACGGCATGTTTAATTACGTGGTGGGATTGAATGATGCGCAAAGCTTCCTTGTCGCCTCAGTTCAAACTACGAAACTGTTCAAAAGAACGTGGAACGGAGACTTTCACAGCAAATGGTAAGGAATGATAGCATTTTTGTGACCATTTTTCACCGTTTCGGTCCATTATTCAAGCTGCCGAAGTAAGCTCTGGTTTTGAAACGGTCTAGAAGCAAAATGAAGTTAAAACAAACTTCGACCCGCGGCAATAAGGTAGAGGCAGTACAAAAGATCTGTTGCGCACTTAGAAGTAACTTTTTGACGTTAACTCTCTTTAGATCTCTGTAAAACATTTCAAAAAGAAACCAAAAGCCATAAGCTTTATGTTCTGACCATTCGTTTACCATCGAAACTCTATAAACTTCATCGAGAGTCTCTACAGATGAAGCATGACAAACTGTTTTGCATAGTTATGCCCTACAAGTATTCAGCCTTAGTTTAGTTGAAATATTTCTAGAGTAAAGTAAATCCTATTGAATTGGAGGGGGAAACTGAATATAAAGAAGCCTGCAGAACAGGCGTAATTTTTTAACGTTTTTTAGGCGAGCGAGGATATGCTTGGTAGATTTCTGTTAGTCTTAAAGATGTCAGTACTCGGTATAATTAGATAAACGGCCTCGTTCCTAGGCGTCTCAAGTGTGTTTGGAGAACGGAAAACGCGACTGCGGGCAATAAATAAGTTCGCACGGTGGACCATGAATGAAGGAATGAATGAATGAATGAATGAATGAATGAAGAGTCGTGTATGAGAGAACAACAGACGTACCCTCATACAATATATTTTAACATGTGAACAGTAAGTTCGGACGTAAGCATACAAAGGTGCCACTGGCAGCCGCTCTCAGTCCATTTATGAGCTTACAGTACCCACCCAACCCGTGATGTGAATGATGTAATGTGTGTTGGTTGACCACTCC
>BOPM01000820.1:111847-167788 GCA_022179025.1 Porites australiensis | reverse complement strand
TTATGGATGGACAAAGCTTACATCATGGAAAACGTCCAACGTTTCTGGCTTATTCTCGTTTGACAACTCGTTTTTCCCAAACCATGGAGCATATCGTACACATGTTGATGGCACTTACTTTTTATCCTGTAATGTCATTTTTGAGGGTAGCCCAAGGGGTAGCCTTTCAGTTATTATAGCCATTGATGACGTCATTGATACTGGCAATGGGCTCTTCTCGCTAAATGAAAATCCAAAGCGATATTCAACTCTCAATGTTGTTGGGTCCATTGGTCTCACAAATAATCAAACTATCTCAGTCTACGTCGCGGCCACTGAATTATCATCTTGGAACGTATCTAGTAAAACGGGTTTCTCTTTGGTACTTGTTGGAGCGAATTTGCCTTCTACGCCGGGTGTTTTCGCAGGTGGGTCTTAATTATTCCTTATTACCTGGTAAATATCTCTACAAGAAGCATCCGACTTTACATATTTCCATCTTTACATTGACGCGTGCATTATCAACAAGAACTGTGTTTGTAGAGGTCAATTTATTGTAGATATTTGTTCTCCCGCTTACGATATTAGAATACCCTCAATGGTCCTTTACTGATTGGAAATAATTGATTGAAACAAATAAATGGTTTCGTTTAGATGCTGTCACTTGTTATCGTTGTTTTCTGCTGAAATTATACGACTGCGATAGAAAAAGATTTTTTTTGTCTGGCAGAATGGTAATCAATCTTTTCTCCTACGATTCGTTTCGCTGACGTCCTCTTTTCTAACGTCCTAGGTCTTCTTGTCAACTTTTTCTACCTGCTATATATCATTTATACCATGTTCTTTAAATATAAGGTTATGTTTCGTTCTTATAAGCGTGTAGATAAGTAGCAGTCTGTCAATTCCTTAGATAACGTCGGCGAACTGGAGGTAAGCGAAAGGAGTGACACTAACACGATGCTGTGAACCAAATCAATTAGTTATGCCTAGCAGGGTATTTTAACAGGTCTGGTCTTTAAAAAGGGACAATGGGGTCACTGTTAAGTAATGTCTGTACACTAAAAGCCTAATTTCTAGTATATTTGTTCTCTAGTTAAAGAGGAAGAAGCCAACCCAAGTTCATCCTGTGGAGAGATTGATAAGTGGAGAACAGTTCCCCCAACACCAGGCTCTTTCTTTAAGAAAAGTTCACAGTTTAACTCGACATCTGGAAGGTTTAAGGCAAGGGAGGATGGCTTTTACCTTATCAGTGCTAATATCTTAATCCATCATTCAAATTTATCTCAAATACGTTTGAAAGTATCACTTGATGGACAAAACGACAACACTGCTCTGAGCACCTTTCAGCCAAGACATTCATCTTCACCAGGAAGCTTTTTTGTTAGTACTTTGACGCTTGCAGGCACGATTCGACTTACCTCTGAGCAATATGCCTCTTTATTCATAGACGTGCAGTGCACAAGTGGTTCTTCCTGGAAAGTGTTGAGAAACAGCAGCTTCTCCGTTGTTTTGGTTTCTCTCTGGGATGATGATTATGCCGCGGGATTTTTGGCCAAAACATACTTCGCCTTAAACGGTATCACTAATTATACTAAAGTTAAAGGCTGGATTGCCGTGTTCTCTAAGAATCTTGACGTGCCATTCTCTGATTCTGTTTATATAAAAGAAAGTGGTTTGTATTTTGTACAGAGCGTTATGATCTTAAAGGACACAAAAGGTAACGGTGTCTTTCATAGTGGAATTTGTGCTTCAATGAACCAAATTCTATTCAATGGTTTTGCCGCGACCAAAGTAAGTGATGGACTTAAAGACAGTTTTGTCATAAGTGCATTTGGAGTTCTTTTCCTGCAGAAAGGGCAAGAAATCGATCTTTGCACGAGATCTGAAAATGTTGAAAGTTATTTATATCTCCAGGATTCCTTTTTTTCGATGACAAGATTTCTAGAACCCGTTCAGCTGCCAGGACTTCATCAAACATTTCAATATGTCTACAATGTGTCGTCACCTTATGAACGGTCGTTTGCAACATTGTTTTCAACTGCTGGGAACCAACTCGCCTACATTAATAGTATGTTCAATCCAAATCCGAAATCACCCAGCGAAAAAGGAGACTTTAGGACAACCTTAACCGGTACATACATTTTCTCACTCTCACTCACATTCACAGGGAACGTCTCGGCAAACATTACTGCCTGTGTTGGGCCTCAAAAGTGTGCAAAATGTTACATTGAAGTAGTTGGAACCTTAAACTATCCAAGCAACACTTTTGGATTTGTGGGGCTGTTGGACCTTGAGAAGAACGAGCTACTCTCAATATGTCTATACTCCCGAGAAACACGTTTCTCTCTAGTGTCCGCTACTCGTTCCGTTCAATATATGTACGAGCTGGGACTTACTGAAATTGTTCAACTTAAGCATCCATCCATTAGTTTCGGTTCAGCTGGATGGCATAGGCTAGTAGGATGGAGGAATTTCAGTGGTGAAGCAATTCAAAACATTTATGTGAAATTCAACGGGCTTTACTTTCTTTCTTTAAACTTATTGATAAATGTACCTTCTAAAGGTCTTGTTGGAGTACGATTACAAGCGGAACAAGCAGTACGCCAAGAGATTTTGACTATTGTATCTAGTGCTGAAGCAGATACTGGTATATTATTCAACCTTGCTGTTCTTGGTCGTTTAAATGCCTCGCAAGCAATGAGTATTTCTATTTACTTTGATTCAAGCCCACTGAACATTGGGAATAATTCCACGTTCTTTGCTGCACTCATCACAAATGGTAATAAGCATCCTTGTATGTCACTGAAATCCAAAACAAGCCAGTACCTCGCGGATCAATGGTGGCAGGCTATCGAACAATGGGAAGATGTTGACGCACAGTGCCTGTCCCCACACTCGGAAATCACTAAAGGGCGGTTTGTTACCCATGTTACAGGTGTGTATTTCGTTGCTGCTGTAGTAATGATCAGGGCGTCGGGCACACTAAACCAAACAAGGTAAGCGTTTTAGAAATTGAGTTTTTATTCTCTTCAGTGATTAAAATTTATGATACATTCATGTTTTTTGATACATGTAGTATAAAAATTTCGCATCCAAGTATACTCATATGAGTAAGTGTTTCTGAGTGTTAGGGTTTTTGTTGTTGTAATAATCTTGTAATAGTATCACTTTGTATGCTGAAACCTTTTGTATCTTGACCCGTTTCCATCGCTTTTCGCCTTAGAGTCCTTATTTTCAACTCCTAAACAACAAAATAAGTGCCTTTGTTGTTTTCTACGTTAATCCTTAAAATTGTCAGTAACGGTTTGGTCGTGATGTTGCAAATGTCTGTTGGGCCTCTCCTCTTTATGCCTATCAAAGGTATTGGAATTGTGTGCTTACCTTTCAGAATGGTTGAACTTTTGTTATCAGTAAATGGAGAAACGTCAAACACAAATGGATTAAAAGCAACGAAGGCTGCTACACCAGGCTCAACCGTTGCCCTCAGTTTATCAGCGACTGTTTACCTGGAACTTTGGCAAACTCTGTATCTGATGATAAGACGCACTGGTGATGGTACATTGGAAGTACTCAATGGGAGCACGTTTAGTGTGGCGCTCATAGGTACATAGATATGATATTTTAACAGCCTTTGTATCCTTACAAAGAAAGCCCCACCGAGTATTCACGTATATAGCTTAAGACAACTGTTTCCAGTATTTCTTATTTCAACGGCTATATGACCTCGATGTTGCCTAGTCGATACGATACTTGAGCGAACTTAGATTCGCATTCACAGCAAAGTACAGTATGGTCTGATTCGCGTTTGGCTTGTACGTTTCTAAGATTTTTGTATTTACATTTTGAATTAATAAATTTAGTTTTCCAAAGACCGCATACAAAAACGTAATGCTTGGTGAAGATAGTCCGAAACAGTATGAAAACACCGTAGACCTCTTCGAGATGCAGAATTTATAGCCTCGCTTTTCGTTTTGCTTGTTCTGCGGGTAGAATAACCAGCCAAGGGACCTTGTAATAAGCTTCTCCATTGATTTATTCTAGAGGAAACAAAGTATTCCAAATATGTGGCTAGAAATGTTTCACAGTTTGACAATGGTCCTCGTATTATACGTCATCCACCACCGTCCGTTAACCTCGGTGAGGATTTGGGACAGAATATATCATGGACTTGTGAAGCGGTTGCTAAAGGTGCTGTGGCATATCAGTGGTTAAGGAACGATCAGGTAGAGTGGGTTGATGAGACGTTATCGGTGAGGAACTTTTACCTTAAATCGTAAACCAAAGGATGATTTCTAATTTATAAATTCTTGCTTTTTTCCAAATTCAGACTATTACATCTTCAAATAATCTACTACTCACAAATGCGCAAGATTCTGACTCGGGTCGATACGTCTGTGTGGCGGAATATGACGGAGTCAAAGTGTTCTCACAAGCTGCTAATCTTGACGTATTTGGTAAATACCACCCTATAACAATACTATCTATATGGCCATGGCTTGCTCAGTAATAGCGTATCCATCGCATGCCGGGTGATATCTCGAAACGATTATTTCAAGCATCGTATTCATAAACGTTAAATCATGAGTCAAAGTAGCATCACGAAAAATTTTCAGTATATAATTTTTGGGTTGGATTTGAATTTTATTCAACCTGTAATTTTTGATTTGATATCAAACTGCCCTCTATATTTGCTCAGATTTTAAAGATGTCGTTGTTGTCCGTTACGGATTCGCGTCACAATTATTTTATTGTTCAATTTTTTTTTGTTTTGTTTTGAAAAAGTTTTTACCATGACCTCTCAAAAAAATAAAAACTGCTAAGTTCTATATTCTCTAGCACCCGACAACTTTACATAACACACTTTGAGTTATAATAGTCGCATAAAACTCTGTTGGCTTCTGGGAATAGTAAGTAGAGTGTGTTATGACGTCTTTTGTAGATACCAGTCCTCAGTTTGAAAACCAAGTACTTACTACTCCAGAGAATAGTAACGTCTCCATTGAGCTAAACGTTAGTGCTTTGAACAAACGACGAAGGCTTGCAGACGTTTTCATCATGATTGCGAAAGGTTTTTAAAATAAATTTCTTATTTGTTTCAAATGCGTTTTTTATTAATTAAATGAAGCAAAATAAAGCAGCCTCTTTTGTTCTTTTCTTTACAGGAAACACCAATCATACATTTGTCCTTTCCGAGACATCAGAATTAAACATTTCTTTGCGAAATCAACTTCCTTTTGATTACGAGACTACGAAACTGTATCAACTAACCCTCGTTGCTACAAATCAGGAGACCAACAAAACAACCTCAGCTAACGTGACGATTATTATTACTGATATCAATGACAATCCACCGATATTCACGAGCAGGTAAGATACGGAGATATGTCCAGAAATGCACGCAACAACGAAAATGGCAAATTTGGAGAAAATTTGCCAAAGGTTTGGCGAAAACTCAAAGATATTCAAAGATGCCCTTTTAGAAGTGGTGATTTTAACAAAAATTCTAATTACATGTCCCTTGAGAAGGGACGGTTCCTATTACATGTTCAAATAGGCCCCTTGAAAAGTTGCAATTTTGACAAAATGGCGATTTGACGAAAAATCGTCAAAAGGTTAACAAAAATTGTTATTATCTGTCCAAAGAGGCCCCTTGAAAAGCTTTAATTTTGAATGAAGCAGTTCATTTTAAATTAGCGATTACAAACTGTTGGATATAATTGTTTGATATGTATACTGCCTGTAGTAGACATGGTGTTTCAGAGCGACATATACATGGATTTTATTTATTAAGTATATGGTAAAACAGTGGATAGTGTTTTTCGCGCGCTCCCTTTGGCTACTCACCCTCCGGATATCCAGTGCTATTCACTGATTCACCTCTAGTTCCTCTGAGCGAGCGACGCCAAACTCGCGTAAGTTACAAGCAAAGTGGCTTGCTAATAGTCCATCATCCATGATTGAATACAGTCCCTGCCGAGAAATTAAACAGTCTTCACCTCTAATTCTTTTAAAATGTGAGGAAACTCGACATAGTAGACTTCAGACGTTCTCTTTTTGTTGTTATAACCCGGCGAAGATGAGGTTTGAAGTCCTTTATTTATGAGTACCTCTTTAAAACTCCTTGAATTTGTGGAAGAGTTTTCGACTTTCCATCACAATTTGCTCTGTCCAGTTTTCTCACTTGCAGTACGTTTCACGTAACCGTAAAAACCTCACTATTATTTGCCATTTTATCTCTGTTTTCCCAGCAAACGTTGGAAAGATAGAACCTCGAAGGGCCGACGAAAACTTGAAAAAAAAATTGAATTACTGAGTAAACCAGTTTGACAACTTTCATTTCGAACCAATCAGCAACAGCATTGATGAAAGCGTGCGAAAACTCGACTCACGTTTGTCTGTCTCGCATTCTCGTTACAAGTAGGCAAGCGTGCACATTTATACTGAGTCCTATTTTATACTCCTCGAGTTGAATAATAAATCCCTTATTGGACGGTTTAGTGTGCAGTATCGTGGGATATTTTTACTCGTCTATTGTACTTTGACTCGCAAAAATATCCCGCGATACCAAACACTAAACTGTCCAAAAAGATATATATATATATATATATATATATATATTAATCAGGTAATGCAAGGTCACTGAAAATTTTTTAGTGGTCAGTGAAGAGTGAGTGTGTTTTTGTTTCAGGGGATTTAGGAAATATTTTCAAGATTTTCTGGCCCCACTTCATATAGCCATAATGGCATATGTTTTAAAATCAAAACAGACATGCACAATATCTTAAAACCTTTTTTATTTATTTGGTGTGTAAAAAGATCTAGAATTAGCTGGACATGCGTAATTAGTGTTATAGTTTCAATGTCAGTGTGAATGGCATCATATTTGATCCATTTGTATAATGCTGTGGAGTGTTGGGCACCAGAGACATTTCTTTAAGGTTTACAAAGAGTAAAATGAGCGAATTCACGCATTCCAAAATGGTGCATACAAGCTGTAGCATGTTAGCGTGTCAACGCTCTATTCTGGCATACAGTTATTGGCGCAAATTAACCCTTATGCAGATAATCTGTGGAGGCTCATGATGTCATTTTATAAGTACCCGGTCTTTACAGTGCATTTGATGGACATTTCTTCCTTACAATTCAATGGAACACATTGTACAGAGAATATTCATGGGATTGTCTAGGTCAACATCACAAAAACGTTAGAGTATGTATGGTAAATTTCATGAAAGAATTCGTATCATTTCAAGGACACGGAGGTTGTCTTCACGAGTTATTATTGGACTAGCTGTGCGGCGTGAGATTGCTTTGGTTGACTGGAACGAAACTGACCTCTCCTTGTTGAATGGCTTTGAAAGGAAAAAACATCTAATCTACTACGAGAGAAAACATGCTAGGTGTGATATTTCAGCGCGTCACATTACTTTTGGTAAGTCGAGCGACTTCGAACGTAATAATAAGAAAATGTTTAATTAAACTGTAGAGTGCATGCCAGAAATACATAATTGACGCTACTTCCTTTCATTGTTTTCTGATATATTTGATTCAGTTGTATTTCATAGATGTTGCCTTACAGGTTAAGTAAAGTCAATGCTGAGTAAAAGTATTTTCCATTTCAAAGGGACCCTTAACGTCATACCATTTGAGAGTTTTGCGGTCCGTTGGTATTTTTGCGAGATTCCACATTTTCGAGATAATTGACACTCTTCTATGGACCTCTTTAGTTATCTGATTTGAATATGCGCAAAACTCATGGAAACCTGTTTGCCAGCTTTGTCAGTTATGAAGTTTCGTCGTATATTGGCGAATTTTCGTCAGATTCGCCACTTTCCAACTAGCCCGTTTGCCAACTTATTTGAATTGAATTAAGGCTTTAACGAATTTTCGCCAAATTTGCCATTTTCTGCAAAATCGCCACTCTTCAAATTGCAACTTTTGGCATGCAATTTGAATATTAGTTAAACCCATGAGAAGCTTTTGCCAGACTCACCATTTTCTCCAAAGTCGCCATTTTGTCATATTTGTCATTTCGTCAACTTTCACTTCTTTGCAAGGAGCACCTGCGAGTTTTCGCCATTTTCGCCGTTGCTGGTTGTTTTCACTTTTTTGCCATATTCGCTATTCTCGTCATAACCGCCACTCTTAAAGAGACCACTTTTGTCATCCAATTTGAATATTTGCCAAACCTATGACCAATATTTGCCAGTTTCGCCATTTTTGTCAACTTCTTCACTCTGTAAAGAGCACCTCTGATAGCCTCAATTAATTTTTCGGCAGGCATCTGGCGATTTTTTTGCCAGATTCGCCATTTTCGCCATTGAGTGCATTTCTGGACATAAATGAAAATACGATCATAGACATTAGTTATAATCCCTTCCATTAATTTGTGTTTTTGTCTCATTTTTTGGTCGTTCTTTTGGACGTTGTTGCTCGAAGGAGGCTGTCTTCAACTTTAAAATCGAGCCAAATTGTTTGTACTCCCTTGTTATCTTATGAACCTTGTTGGTACCTAGGGTGACACTTAAACTATCAAGGCTGATGGCACGTGAGCTGTCCATCTTCATAAAAAACGTGGCCTTCGCTTTACAATTCTTCGTCCAGGATTGAACATTTTAGGGTAAACTTGGTCTTAGCTTTGGCCGAATGAAGGTGTTGTATTTACTTTCCAGAACATTCAGTAAGGAAGGATAAGGTTTTCTTTACTGTGTTTTGGTTATATGATAGTTTCACAGTATCTTATTTTTCCTGGGATTATAGAGATACCATTTCTGTCAAGGAAGACACCCCTCAGGACACTGTCATATTCCAAGTAAGAGCAACTGATGCAGACTACGGCAACAATTCCTTCATAACTTACTCTTTGCTGTCCAGTGAGTATGCCCAAAAATTTTCCATAGATGATTTATCCGGGAGTATAACTGTTATTGGAAATCTGGACCGTGAGAAAGAGAGTGAAATCATTCTACGCATCAATGCAACTGACGGAACGTTCATAGTAACCTCGGAGCTTTTCGTTATTATAACTGATGTCAACGACAATGAACCAAGATTTATAAGCGGGTAAGATACTTTAGTAAAAAACATATGATCTAAACAAGTAACGCTATGGTAAAGAATTTTAAGGTATTAGATCTGCTATAAGCCATTACATTTAAAAAAATTATTTCTCAAACAATAAAGAATTTTGCAAAATAAAAATTACACAGACCTATCAAGCGAGAGCTGAGCTTTCAGATAATTGATATCCGAGGTGTCTATTTTCACATATAAGGTGTTCTTTCCGATTTCTATCGCAGGCTCAAAAATTCAATAATTCCACATTTCTGGCTTTCTCTCGATATCTAGCAATAAAAACGAAAATGGAACTGACTTATAATTAGATTGTTCATTTTCCTTTAAATTCCCGGCGGTAGCCAGTAAATTCTTCCTGAGATATAGAGGTGGAATTTTTTTGTAATGCCCTATAACTTCAGGCAGCCGCCAAACTTCCAAAACATTCCGGCAATTGCAGGGAATTTAATACATTTTTCCTTAACATTATGTGAATAAACCTGGCAAGTTTTAGCGCGGTATTGTAAATCCTCATATTCTTACGTCAATTTGTTTGCAGTGCGGTCCGACGCGCCGCAAAATTGCCCTTAATTTGCCCTTAATTTTCGTCGCGCTGCGCTGTTTTCTTCGTCGCCATCTTGAATTCTTACGAGCAAACCGCTGTTCATCAATGCTTGTTGTGACACTGACCCGATTGTAGCACGGAACGTGGCAAGAAAATGCGGAAATCTTCGTTTGAAGTTGTTACGTGACATGCTCTCAATATGCCGTCATTTAACTACGGCCTTATCTGTCATCGACCTTGCAAGGGTCATGTATGTAATGTGTCTCTAGGAGGCTTTTTACAGCCATAGAAATGATTTAGAAATATCAACACAATCGTACTTTATTTTGGGAAGCAGAATGTAAGAGAATTTGCTATAATTTTCCCTAGCTTACTTGAAACTCATAACGCGTTGTCGCGTGCCGGGTTGTGAAAATTGCAATATTTCTGTCAACAACGGAGAGTATCGCGTCGGATTTCAGCCCTGTGATTATTAATGTTTCCAAAATAGCGCTCTTAGATACTAACTTTGGCCTTCGTTTTCTCGGCTTCTATTTAAGGAAAATGCCTCATTTTTTGGAATTTGAGTTCAGGTTAAGAGTACATTTCAAATAAGCGACTTTATAAGCATGATCATATTTTGACTTTACAGCAGTTCTAATACCTTAAAAGATAGTGTTTCGTGCAATATTTGTTTTCCTGAAATGTTAGCTGGAATTACAATTGGATGCCACTGAAATACACGTGCCTCTCCATAAACAGCTATGGATTTGCTTGGCATTCCTGGGTATCAACAAGGACTGCACAGGTTCAATCTTGGCTGGATCGGACTAGGTCTCGCATTGTCATAAACGTGACCTCAAACTGAAATGATCTGTAGTTTTGGGCGTTAAACTTCAGATTTGCCAGGCGCAATCTACATCAGATATCTAAACTATGTGCCTTTGCAGTATGAGCAATAATATTGGCGAAGTAAATGAGCGACGCAATATTCCCCCCAAAAAATGTGGATCAGTCGCTCAAATGTCA
Source organism: Porites australiensis (assembly GCA_022179025.1). Lineage (NCBI taxonomy): Eukaryota > Metazoa > Cnidaria > Anthozoa > Scleractinia > Poritidae > Porites > Porites australiensis. Next base: position 157,182 of record BOPM01000820.1, on the reverse strand, counting down.
TGGGCGCATTGCACTAGCCAAACGGCGTTACCCTGGACTCCAAAAAAATAAGTCAGGTGAATGAAACAAATAGAAACACCTTTGATTTAAGGGACAGCCTTTTTTTCTGTCTTCCTCTTGTTCAGAGGTGTGCCAGTGTTTCGGGTTTAGTTCATGCCCAATAAGCGATATGTTTCTTGTGTCTCTTACATGGCTATTTTTGCCTTTGATTTAAGAAATAACGTATCAGTTGAAGAAAACACGCCATTGGGAAAAGTCGTATTCCAAGTAAGAGCCACTGATGCTGACTATGGCAATAATTCCATCATAAGGTACTCTTTGGTGCCTAGTGAGTACGCAACGAAATTCTCTATTAATGCTTCAACGGGGAATATCAAGGTTGCTGGAAACTTGGATCGTGAGAACGCAAGTGAAATCACCTTACGCATCAATGCAAGTGACGGAATGTTCACAGTAACCTCAGAGCTTTTCGTCATTATAACCGACGTCAATGACAATAAGCCAATATTCACCAGCAGGTGAGAAAGAATACGTGAGGTATTTTACGACTTATGACGCTCGACTCTATAGTCCCTTGACAAACCCAGTCTAGATCTGTGTTTAAGGAAATCAAATAAACGCGAGTTTTTTTTATATATAATTATTTTTAATGTTGTTAAACTCTGAACAGTTTTATATCTTTTAAGAAAATCAAATGACTTTGTGACTTTTTAGCGCTCATCTTATAAATCTCTTTAATAGTTCTTTGTGATCATTTAGGTGTTTAGTGTAGGAATTGTTGGCTTTTATCGTTTCACGCTTTTTATTTTCAGAACTTCTCTGAAAATCACCCTGGTGAGAGAGTCTCCTAGTTAGAAATAATTATTACTTATATTATTATCCTCGAGAAAGTAAATACAACTTATGCCTTTTGCCATGCTTAACAAAAACTCTAGTTCACTAAAATCGAAAAGGGAGCCAAGGATGTTACAATGTTGTGAGAAGTATGTGAAAATAACTATATGTACATTTCTCCCTCGCGTATTTTCTCTCGGTGATCAAGTACGCAGTTATTTTTTGCCAAGTAAAATAAGATAATAATATCATTATTACTTCGGCGGAGCGCGAAGTAAAGGATTCACGACGCTCAGGAAATGTCCCAAAAATGCTTTTGGGGGACAAAATTAGGCACGCAAAGTGCGTAGGTTTTCGGTTTTAGTCGGCTATTTGACGAAGTGAGAGCGGAATTAGTTCGAGATATCTCGAGATCACTTCAAGTTATCACTTGTTCGACGAAGAAAGAAGCTAAGGGAGCGTACACGGCGGCGGAATAATAAGAAATGATATTTTTCTGGACACCCTTCCATACAAATACCCTTACCGCTTTTCTCCTTTTGTGTAACAGACGTCTTAACTTCTTCACCCGAAGTCGGCTAGGTGCATGACCGCGTGGCTGTAACCCAATTCGATTATAATTTCTACTAAATAAATTACGTACGAAGGGATCTCAGTTCCACTTCCTTTATTTCCTCTGCAACAACACTTTCCTTATGTACAGTTAACTCCACACCTTCTCCAGCAACGTAACTAACATCAGTACACTCCCTTACAAAACTTGCTGAAAATGCATAATCTCCACACCGAGGAAAATTCATGTACAACATCGCAACACAAACTAGAAATACGTATCTCGCAATAACCCTCGCGAAACTCGGTTTTTTAGTAGCGCCACTCAAGTTAAGCCCTGTCGGGCGGGGTTAGGATTTGGATGGGTAACCCACCGCGAATATCGTCGTGAAGGTCATAAACTGCAAAACAGTCCGTATTTTTGCGTATTCAAGTACGCACGGAAGTCAAACAAAACGTCTGGAACGAGGCTGAAAACAGAGAGCCAGACTGGGGAGAGACGCTAAAAATACGGACTGTCCGTTTTGCGTACGTTATATTCGTTCTAATTACCCGCTTCTCCCAGTCACGGGCAATTCCCATTGGCTAAATTTCGATGCAAGCTGTCAAGTAATGTTTTCAACAAGTCATTCGCGATATTCCGTACCGTGATGAATAGATTCCTAAAGCTTTCGCTGTAAAATACGGATGTTGATTGCCTGGATTTGCTCGCGCAAGAATTGGGATTTGTTTTAAAATTGGAGCAGAGAGAAGCTTAGGAGTTGCTGCTCAGGGGAAAGGATGTTTTCTGTGTCTTACCAACATGATTTGGCAAAAGCCTTATTTATCAGATGTTTGTTCATGCAAGGAGTTCTTCAAGTTCCGTGCAACGGCCGACAGTCATTGTTATCTCGCCTGCGTAAGAAGGGGGATCGGTAGACAACACGCGACTTTTACCTCATAACAAAATGCTGCTTGTTCCAATGAATTGTTCTCTTTGTCGGGTAGATTATGCTTTGGAGCAAAACGTTTTGACTGAGCAAATATGAATTTTGTCCGCTTATTAAATATATTTTATACTGAGAGGTCGTGACACGCGTATTGATTTTCTCTGGTCGGCATGATTTGCCCTCTGATGCAAGAGCATTTTCTTTTTTGGCTTCTTTAGAAATGTAAAGTTCTTCGTTGCCGCTGATTAAAAGTTTTAGGTTGTTTAATTTCTTCAAATTGCCTCCTGGATTTGAATACAGTGAAACCTGTATTAAGCGGACACCCTCGGGGAATGCTGTAGTGTCCGCTTAATATAGGGTGTCCGCCTAATACAGGTTTCAATAGATAACGTCATATGAGGTGTTAAATGCCATTCAAATGAGCAGTGGAAACATTTAGAATACTCCCAGAGACTATGACGATATACGTTTGCATTAATTTCTTTATTTAAGTGGACCAGTTGATCAAAGTACCAGAAACATAGATTGCAACTCAAATTTGAAGAAATCAGATGAGTGAAACAAGCTCTATACAAACAAAACAGGTTGGGAACAATAGAAATGACCATTTCAGGTACTTTTTAGGTGTCCGCGTCCGCTTAATAGAGGCGTCCGTTCAATAAAGGTTTCATTTAAAGTAAATAAGGGAAATAATTTTGGGGACTTCGGCTACTGTCCGCTTAATAGAGGGTGTCCGCTTAATACAGACTTCACTGTAATTCTAAACAATTTTCTTTGTGTCCATGAATGTGACTTTTTCCTGCGAGGTTTTTGTTTTTAACAGGATGTTAAAATTCTCACGGATAGTGATTTACAGAGCCAAATCACTGTAGCTTTTGTGTAAAGTGATGGAGCATGTCATCTATCGGAGCATTATGTTGGAACAAAATAACATCTTGTATTCCAAACAACATGGTTTTAGAAAGAATCATTCTTGTGAAACTCAACTCCTGCTCACTATTTGAGACCTAGCAAAGAATTTGGATGAGGGATCTGAAATTGATCTACAGATTTTCGATTTAAGCAAGGCCTTTGACAAGGTACCCCACCAGAGATTACTCGCAAAATTGAATTATTAGACACTCGCTTGGATTAATTCGTGGCTCACAGAGAGATTTCAGCCTGTAGTTGTGGATGGTGAAGCTTCTAGCTTTGTTACGGTCACCTCAGGAGTACTACAGGGTTCTGTTTTGGGTCCCCTTATGTTCTTACTGTTTATAAATGACGTTCATGAGAATCTAGATAGTATCTTGAGACTATTTGCTGGCGATGCATTATTATACAGATCAATCAACACAATGAATTACAGTGTTATCCTGCAGAATGATATTGACATATTAGTATCATGGAGCAAGACATGGCAAATGCAGTTTAATGTGACTAAATGTCATACGATGACGATATCTAGGAAGAAGGAACCTGCGTTGATCGATTATTACATCGATGGTCAGTGCAAAAGCTGTCTCCCGTGAAGAACCATCCTTTTCTGGGAGTTATGTTATCTAATGACCTAAGATGGAATTCTCATGTGGAAAAATGTTGTGGTCAAAGCAAATAAGTCACTTGGTTTTGTAAGGCGCAACCTTTACCCTTGTTCTGAAAACACAAAGCGTTCAGCTTATGTAACCATTGTGGGACCAAATTTGGAGTATGCTACTGCTGTGTGGGATCCATAGAGACAAGAACAGATTGATTCAATTGAAGCAGTCTATCGGCGTGCAGCCAGGTTTATCAAAAGAGACTATAACAGAACTTCTTCCGTTACAGAAATGCTTCAGTCATTAGATTTAGATCTTTTAGAGGATAGACGTAAAGCCCATCGATTGAAAGTATTTTATTTAGCAGTTAATAATTCGATTACATTGCCGATACCTAATTATTTTTTACCTAAACAGCGTTTCACTAGATCATTTTCTAATGATTCATTTATTCAAGCCAACTGTAATCATGATTATTACTTTTATAGTTTCTTTCCAAGGACAATAAGGGACTGGAACTCTACCAGGTGGCATTCGTACTAGTACAAATTTTCCTTTTAATGATCACTGTTTCTCAGCTATCAGAAATAATTGATCACTCTCATTTATTTTTATTTTTATTATTGTTTATCTTATTTATTTGTATATTATCTATTTTATATTTGTTAAGAAATAATTTTATCGTTTGAAATTGCAATATATTACTATATGTGATTTACAAGTCTTTATAATTCTATTATTGCATTTCTGATATTGTAATTTATTTAATTTATATTGACTTGATGCGAAAGCGTTGTCAATTAATAAATGTAGATGTAGATAGATCACGAAGAAGTGGATTGGAAGAGGGGATTTACTCATTCTTTTCGATCGCAATAATTGTTTATTGTCAGTTGGCGTGTTCAGTTTTTCTCTAATTTGGGAAAGTATCGCAGCGCAGTTTCTGACCTTTGTTCCGCACGGAGAGCAGACTCTTGTGGAGAAAGATTCTTCTCCCTCGAGGACGGCCAACTTTGGTAACGTTTCTCCTTTTCTGGTAGGCGCAACAAACACATTTTCCGAGTTCATCCATCAACTCGTAAAATTGCCGAACTGCCGAATTGCTGAAATTCTACAACTTATCCGGAGCGCTCGGCTCTTTCGGCTTACTCCCCCCTCGAGGAACAGGCACAGGCTTTGTTGGCGTACTGCCACTTCCACTCATTTCTGATCTTCCACTTTATATGAGCAACGCTAAAAACTGCTTGAGAATTACTGGATACAGCGTCAAGATTCGAAGCCAAGTGCAGACAATAACACGAGCTATTCTCCCTCGAAATCAGCCAATGAGTGTATCAAATTCACAAAGAGGGTGGAGTTGTGAACAGATTTTTGACAGCTCGACGACATTTTTAAACCCCCTGGTCGGAACGAACTCATTGTATGGAAAACGGACAGTCTTTTTTTTTTCTCTCGCCTCACACGCCGTACGGGCGTGTGAGGCTCGCGCCCTGACTCTCACGCCACGCTTTACCGATTTCTTTTACTGATTTTGAGAAAAAAACTGACTGTTTTGCAGTCTATGAAGGTCCCTACTTTGTTCTTTCTTTTCTTCTTCTTTTTTGCGTATCGTGTGGTCTTATTTTTAGAAGTGTATTGAAAAGCATATTTAGCATTATTTCGGCCTCTGGATTTAGAAAAATATAAACACAAACACGGCAATACAGTTCCCGCAAAAATTATTATACTTTGGGCCGTAGTACAGAACTGAAATTTGGATCTATCGGCGGGGAATTTAACCGGCAAGCTAATAAATTTGGTATTTTTTTTTTTCACGATGTAAAACGAATTCCAAGTTAGATTTCTGGGGAAAAAGACAAGGTTTCGACGGTAAAAAGCCAAACTGAAACGCACTTTAAAGAAACTTATCGCGCGACATATTAAGCAAACTCGTCTGCGAAGTGAGACACGCTAAAAATTACTCTTGTATCTCGATTTTCGCTATTATTTTGAGGCTACTGGCCCAAATTGCTTCAATGTTTTCTGTAATGTATAGATTTAGCCAGGGCTAAAAGCGAAGCTCTGGTTAATAATACTTATAAACAAAAAAAGAAATTAAATCGTGTAATGCTAAACTGAGACGACAATGAAAATGGTTCAAGGCTAATAGATCCAATTAGCAAAAACAACAAATTGCACGTGTGGCACACTTTTTCTTCTAATTAGCAAAAAGCAAATTTGCACGTGCGGCACGTTTTTTTGTCTTTTCCTTGCCGCCGTTTTGCACGACTACAACGCTGTCTTGTACGACTAAAACGTCAAACTTCCTGGTTACACATTATTTTTGTGGAGGAATTGTCGTATGTGTTTACCCAATATTTTGTTTCCTGTGTTCATGTTGGCTTTTATTTTTCACCGCCGCTCATTTTCACCTTGCTGGCCGCTTGCATTTCTCATTTTCTCACCGCCGCTTTGAATTTCCATGTTTTTCTCCCAACGAAATGCGTCTCCTTTGTTTTCAGTAACTCGTTGTAGCTCTTTCTCTGTTATCCACGTTAGTGTAAACATAAAAAATAACGCCGAAAAAGACACGACTTTGTTGTTTTTTTTTCTTTCTAGAAGTCCGGGCCGCCATGTGATTTCCTTCCAAATAAAACCTTGAGTTGCATTTGGGTTGCCATACCTGTTGATTGAGTTATTTTACATTGGTATGCCTGTGGTGCAGACGGACGGTCGCTCGCTAGCTTATTGTACGGTTACGTGATTACCAAATTTTCTCGGATGGAGGGATTACCACATTTCCTTAGCTATGGGGCTCCGCCCACGCGCGGCGCTTCGCTTTGGAGTTCACTGCAATCTCAATGTTCCAATTTTAGCGGGAAGCGACGGCTGCCTCAGTTCCAGGCTTGTTCTGCCAGTCCGGTCGCCGTCACCTCGAAAACGTGTCAATCTTAAGTTCCTTATTAACTATTATTGCGCCCCCATAAGTATCATCCTTTATCTTTTCTTGAAAGTTTCAGTGATAGTTAACTAGTGCCAGTATCAGGAATCTTGCAACCAATAATCGAGTTTGTTTGCGGTATGTCTATTCTATTAAAAGGTGACCCGTGTAAGACGAGACAAAAGCTTGTGTTAGCTAAGAAAAAGTATTTTTGGTGTTGTTCTCAGTGCCTTTTTTTCCTTTGAAATATAGAAATAACATTTCTGTAGAAGAAAACACCTCACCAGGGATTGTCATATTTCAAGTAAGAGCCACTGATGCTGACTATGGCAATAATTCCATCATAACTTACTCTTTGTTGCCCAGTGAGTATGCGGCGAAATTCTCTATTGACCCTTCATCTGGGAATATAACAGTTATTGGAATCCTGGATCGTGAGAACAAGAGTGAAGTCACTCTACGCATCAATGCATCTGACGGAACGTTCTCAGTAACCTCAGAGCTATTCGTCATTATTACTGATGTCAATGACAATGGGCCAATATTCAGCAGTGGGTAAGTCGGATCAACACTCGAAAAAGGTTATACTTCTACTTTGAGTAGAGGGGAATCTTAATCGAGCGTAAAGTATAGTTTTATTGTCTGTTTCAAAAGCACAGCCATGTTTTTTTTCTGTTAGTTTGTAAGAAGGCTGAATTTTGTCCAACTACCAAAGGTTCTATGCAAATTCATACTATGCCTTCACCTTTCTTCGCAATATAATATACTTTTCAAACAGCATAAAATATGATAAAAGCACGTTTCTGGAGATGTTAGTGTGAGAGACGCTGTGGAGTAAGTACACGGAGGGTACATCTGGAAGTGTAGAAAGGAGATAGAATAAGTATAAAAACCTTTTTTTAAAATTCAAGACATTTATTACTCTAAGTACAAAGAACTACTTAAAAAGACACTAATTACAAAATTCTAAACAACCGTAATAACAGAAGGAGAGAAAAAGGGAAAAGTATTACACACTTACAATTATCTACATTCCACAATTATATACGTTACAGACGAAAAATAGCCGCGCAACTGCTGAATGTGGCTTATTTTACAAATAGTTAATTAATACTCAATTATGCAGATAAAATAGAAATCAACACTTATCTACAGTACACTCTGAAATAAAACAAAACCAAAACAGAAAAAAAGTATCTAATAAAAGATTACAATTTTAATTACATGCACACGAACTTCATGAAAGGGGAGAAATGTGTTTTGGCCATTTTCCGTGAAAGGTTTCTAATTTATTATTCTTAGTGGAGATATATTTTTCAACTTGGTATTTAATTCTTACTTTAAATCTGGAACCTTCGATGGTTGGAAGTGCTGTTTCTTTCTGCAATCCCATAAATATACTTTACCAATTAATATCAGATAAATTAACAAGGGGCATTTTGACATAGTTATTCCAATTATAACCTCTCGTAAACACAACGCGTGAAATTCCTTTGTTATTGTTAAATAATACTGTTCAACATTTTTCCACAACATATTTGAGTGCCGACAATAAAAGAGAAAGTGCCATAAAGTTTCCTGTTCAGTCTTGCAAAAAGTACATTTGTCATGCTTGAGATATCCAATTTTAAAAACTTTTGCATTAGTGTATATATTGAGTTTAAAACTTTATCTTCAAAGGATTTGACGTAAGGCTCCTATGCTGTCAGGTGGGGAAGGTTGTAAGCAATTTTTAAGTCTTTGTTAGGTAGGCCGAAATTCTTTGCATTATTAGGTAATTGTGCTTTATTTGATATTAAAGAGTAGTAGTCTTTCGTTTTCTTTCCGCTATGTCAAAAATCTCATTCCCCTTTGTAAAATAAGTATTTTCTGTAAAGGTAGTGTACTCAATTGTTTTCAGAATAGAAGGAATTGTGTGCCTGAGACCTGTCCATGTAAGAAAATTAGCTTTCTAAACTATGTTATTAATTGCATTAAAGGATTCTATATTGTCGAGATTGAACAAGAGATCTTTAATGATACATATCCCCGAGTCATAATAAGATTTATAAAAGACTGGTTTTCCATCTATTCTTTCATAGTCAGCTAAAAAGACCAGGCATAAGCATAAATACCTTTATCAGAGACATCCGTTGCCTCCTCCTCACGCACAGCTCGTCATAATAGGACCCACATATCAGGCCGACACATGAACGTTCATGCGACAACAACGCAGCGCGTTGAAACTGCTTCTTATGTGCGTGATTCTACTAATCATTGAATATCCTTTTAGCACTTCATATGGTCTTTGTAAGGCGAGAAATACGTGGCTTGTCAACTAATGTCCATTGGTGGGGTTTAAAGTGTTAGACTACTAACTCTAATTGTACTCCTCACCAGTATTGAAGGCTTATCATAATGTAATCTCAAATTAAACGTCTGAAGTTAACTGCGTCTAATCGAAGCACTTAACAAACGTTTTAGTCGTCTCTCACGTTTAAGTCGTCCTGTATAAAGACGGGATTCACTAAGCAGCCAGTCTTTTAATTAATCTAGATATCTGTGACGTTCTCTAGTACATTCTTTAGGGTCAGACTCGTACCCAGTCGCTTTTCATGTGTTTTGGGGGTGAGAGTAGATTGGGGGTAAGGTTGAGGTGCTCGGGGTATTTATCCTTCGTACCTTCGTATGAGACCCCGAGCGCCTCCACCTAACCCCCAATCTACTCTCACCCTAAAAACACATAAATAGCGACTAGGTTCGAGTTTGCTTTAGGGTCATGTACTCCATGCCTTACACTGGAGAATTAGGACCTAGAGGTGTGACTCTTTATAGACTTAATGGTTAACTTAATCAACTACACAAACAGTAACAATATTCTTTTAATGCTTAGGCTTATGTATTTCGTTTAACTTTTGACAGTAAATATAACATCTCTGTTGAAGAACACACATCAGTTGGAACTGTTATATTTCAAGTGAAAGCCAGCGATGCAGACTCTGGTATCAACGCTCTCCTTAACTACACCTTGCTGCCCGGTGAATATGAGGAAATATTTTCCATTGATTCTTTATCCGGGAATATCAGTATCATTAGAGACCTAGATCGTGAGAGAATTAGTAGCATCACCTTACAAGTACAAGTAACAGATGGAAAGTTTAATAAATCTACTGATATATTCATAACAGTATTAGACGTGAACGAATTTCCACCACTTTTCTCTGAGCCAAACTACGAAGCGAGCATTCTCGAAAACGCCCTGGTTGGTGACACTGTCATTATCGTTTCTGCGACAGACTCAGACGCTGTTGAAAACATAGCAGTTTATAGCATCACCAGTGGAAACATTAACGAAACGTTTATTATCAATCCGGAAAATGGTAGCATTTTTCTTCATAAACCGTTGGATTTTGAAACAAAGAAGCAATACAAACTAACTGTGAAGGCAACTGATGATGGCAATCCTGCTTTAGATTCGTTGACGAATGTAACTGTAACCGTGGAAGATGTTAATGATTCACCCCCTGTGTTTACAAAATGTGACTCACTGGTAATATTGCAGAAGCCTCCGCTTTCGCAAACCCAGCTATTTCGTGTTTCAACCGCCGATGCGGACTCCGGATCTAACGCTAATATCACGTATTCTGTTGCCGAAAACGAGGAAGGAGTCTGTACGTATCTATATATAGACCAACAAGGGAACGTGTACAGCAGCAATTCACTGCCGTGGGAAACTATTTGTAACGTTACCATCCGTGCTTCAGATGGAGCCAAAACAATTGAATGCTTTGTTGATCTCCGTGTGGCAGCGATGACCCCTAGCAACACCGAAAGCCGCACAGGTGAGTTAAAAACATTCTTTAAAGCCTTTAAGTTAGTGCCGTATATATATCAATATTGTGAAAGGTTTGAACCCAGGAGTCATTTCAAAAGTAGGTTGAGTTTGATCGTCCGGGTGAACGTAGTCCTGAATAGGACTGTTGTTGTTGACAGTGACTGACGTTTCGACAACCTGTGCGGTAGTCATCTTCAGAGTCAAAGTGAGTTGTATCACGTCAGTTGATGGTATTATACTCTGGTTATTGATCTGATTGGTCAATTATGTCGCGATGTTATTGGTCGTCTGTCAGTTAAGCCGTGATGTTATTGGCTATGAAGACTCGTAATCAGTGATTGGTGCGTTTCGATCCGTCTATTGTCACAGTTAAACAGTCGTCTATTGTTAGTCAAATTGTCAGTTCTCCAGTTGTTCTCTCGTAGTTAGTTTTGCTTGATCTCGTCAATAAGTCGTTTGTACGGCGCTGGTAACTGTTGGCTACGATTCAGTGGCGTTTGTTCTAAGTTAGTAAACCAGCTTTCTAAAGTAAGACGTTGATAGTAGTCTGTAGAATACGTTATACATGTCGCAGAGTCCCAGTCAATTTGATGTTTCGTCTTTAAATGGTGCTCAGCAATGTGATTGTTGACGTCACCATTCCTCGTCGCGCGTTTGTGTTCGGTCAGTCGCGTGCTTAGGTTTCTGCCGGTTTCACCAATGTAAGAAGCCTGGCAGTCGCAGCATTTGATCTTGTATACTGCTCCCTGTCTGTCCTCCGGTTTGTCTTTGTCCTTGACATTAGTAAGCAGTCGCCGTAAAGTGGTTATCGGTTTGTGCGCAACACGTATATTGTAAGGTTGTAATATACGTGCAATAGTTTCAGAGGTGCCTCTGATGTACGGTATAGTCGCTGTCGTAACAGGGCCAGAGTTGGTCTGAGAGTTGGAATCAGTGTTACTGTGAGTGTTCCGTCTAACAAAGTCCGTGTTGTAATTGTTCTTACTAAAAACGTTGTTAAGATAATCAGTCTCGTCTTGTAGGCTGTCAGGTGAGTCGCAAACTAGTTGCGCTCGTCTCGTCAGAGTCCGGATAGTAGTAGCCTTGTGAGAGGTCGGGTTGTACGAAGACTGGTCTAGTAATCGGTCGGTATGTGTCGGTTTTCTGTAAATAGTCGTTTTTAGTTTGTTGGTGTCGCGAGTGACCAAGCAGTCTATAAAAGGTATCTTACCATTTTCTTCGATCTCCTTGGTGAACTGTATGTCCGCGTTCTGTCTGTTAAGGTGTTCGTGAAAATCGTCGATTCCGTCTTTGTGTACGGCGGTGAATGTGTCGTCAACGTTTCGTAACCAAAAAGGTACAGTTCGCGTGTAGGTAGCTAGGGCTTGTTCCTCGATGTTTTGCATGACAATTTCCGCTACAACAACAGAAACTGGAGAGCCCATAGCTGTACCGTGTAACTGTTTGTAGTGTTTGCCGTTGTACTGAAAGTGACAATAGACGGATCGAAGCCAATAACATCACGGCTAAATGACAGACGACCAATAACATCACGACGTAATTGACCAATCAAATCAATAACCAGAGTATAATACCTTCAACTGACGTGATACAACTCACTTTGACTCTGAAGATGACTACCGAACAGGTTGTCGAAACGTCAGTCACTGTCAACAACAACAGTCCTATTCAGGAATACGTTCACCCGGATGATCAAAGTCAACCTACTTTTGATGTCTTTATCAATATTACTGGTGAAAATGAAAACAAATGAACTTAGTTGCAAAGGCAATTACAAAACACGATGAAGAGCGTCTCATTTGTATTTTTTGAATCACTGAGAAGCAGCTTTGAAAAACCAAACCAAGAAAAACACTTTTGTGTGGGGGGGCACTTATTCTAGTAAAGAACTGTTGCAATTAGGGTACAAATCTAAACCTCCTCAGCATAGTGTGTTCCTTTTCTTTCTTTTCAACGACGCCCGGAATCAGTTTGCTTAGTACAAAACGTTAAATAAACGTATTCCAACAATTACGCAAAACTGCTTTAAACTGGTAATTTCTGCTGTTGCCAGTAGGGTTCAATACCTTTGAGAACCTTACTCTGAATTAAATTCTCTTATATAGTTGAAACTTGAGATATACACCTTTTTTATTTTCTAGGCTTTCCAACGGAAGCTAAATATTCCCTGATTGCCGCATTGGTTTTCCTTGTAATTGTTGGGATCATTGTGTTAATCTTTTGTCGCTTCATCAAGAAAAGGCGCCTCAGAAGGTAATGCTGCCAAAGTTTGCAGTTTACTTTTTTATTATTTTTTTGCCTGTTTTCTTGCATACGTAATATGAGAACCCGTAGCGGAATCATGGAGCCAAGTTGACCCTCACGTCCTAATCACTTCACTAAGCGCTTAATCCCTCTGTGCTAGGATAAAAAAATCGGGGGCTGATTTCACAGAGTCCTCCTTTAGCCCTTTAGGGGGGTAGGTAGCCAATTAGAAATTGTAAAACAATACTATGCTTCGAAAACGCCTTGCGGATCCCCGAGAAAAATGCTGTCTGATTAACGCCATGGTAAGAATGATTATACAAAATGTGTTTTCATGTTTTAGTTACAAAGTAAAGGAAAAACCTGGCGATCTTTGCAATCGTCATTTGGTAAGTACATTGTATTATTATTGCCGTTTTAAGTACATGGTTGCTAGTACGATAAATTAATGGTTTGTCAGTTACATGCTTTGTCAAGTTGAACAAGTATAAACATGCGTCATCGATCTAACAGCAAATCTTTTTTTAGGCAAGTATTAGAACATCAATGTCATATTGCACTGAATGTATTGAGAATTTTTCCAAATAAGAAATCCTTTAATTAAAAAGGTATAAAAAGGTGCTAAGTTAGGGTATAAACCAAACTGGTCCTAAAGCCAACAGGAGAGGAGAGAGTCTTTGGGGGAACCAGTATTAACATCCGAACAGATGGGAGAAAGATTCTGGAAGTGAAAGTGGATGCGGCAAATACGCTGAGGAATTGGTAAGCTCGTGGTGTGACCAACTGAAATTCTTTTCGAAGATTGCAAAGACAGAACCACAAGCAGCTTATGCAGCATTTTTGAGCGGACTCAAACATAAACTGAAGTATTTTAAGAACAAATTGTAACCTTAAGCAGTACCTTACTCGACTGGATGCAATTGTGGATGTTATCCTGGCAACATGGCCACGTATACTCTGCGGACGAACGACTTCTTCACTCCTTGCCAGTAAAAATAGGGGGTTTGGCAATACCTTGTATCTTCTCGGCCGTTGCTGATCTTGAATATTTTTATGTGTCTCTAAGTGCAAGTTTTTAAATTAATTAATATATTATACTTCTGATAAATATTATTGTAAATATTTTAAGCGTCTTTGAAGTAGGTTTTTATTGTCGTATATTTTTATATTTTTAGTCGTATGTAATTAATTGAATTATTGTCTTTGAAAAGCCTCCATGAGGAAAGTCAATAAAGTATGTATGTATGTATGTATGTATCTTGAGTTTGCTAACTCCCGCGCAGCTAGTGAACAACTTTTAAACATATTAACAATCAAGAAAGCACATCACCAGTGGATAGTGAACAACTCAAGACCTCAAGGAGAAGGATTGCCAATACCAGAGATGAACTGAATAACACCATCCTACAGCAGCTCAGCGGAAAGATGAGCCTAGGACAACTGAGGGCAAACGACAAGGCAAAGATGAAGGGTGCCTTGAGCTGGTTAACAACACTACCATTAAATTCAGATAACTTCGACCTGAACAAAAGGGAATTCTACGATGCGTTCAGACTTAGGTAATGTTGGATAGTGAAGTGCCTCCCATCTATATCTCCTTACGGCAACAGATTCGACGTTGATCATGCAATGTCGTGTATAAATTAAAAGGGGGGATTTGTCCTTAGGAGGCATGACGACGTGCGAGACCTGTTCGCATCCCTCCTCAAGGAAGTATGCCATGATATTGAGGTCGAGCCACACCTTTACACCTTGACAGGAAACGTTTTAACCAGCAGTTTAGAAATCAAAACGCACGGTTTTTGACAAAGGGGGCAACGTGCATTTTTCGATGTCAGAGTTTTTAACCCTATCGCAAAGAGCCGCCTAAACCAAAAACGTGACAAGGCTTTCTCGAGCAATGAGAACGAGAAAAAGCAACAGTGCAACCAGCGAATTATTGAAGTCCAACATAGTTCCTTTATCCCTCTCGTGTTCTCACCGTATGGCGGAAATGGCTAAGAAACCGAACGATTTCTCACTGAACTACAGTCTCAGATAAAAATAGTAGGGACACTTAAACCAAACAGTGTTTTTTTCCTTCTCGTGCTCCCCTTGTCCCCCTCAAAGTTTTTTATCGCGGTGCAGTCACCAAATCTTGTACACCAGCATTGAGGGGACATGGAGACAAAACTGTCCCAACAATTTGACCGAGTCTGTAGCCCTAAAGCTATCTAAGAAGAAGAAGATGGACTATGGTATTGTAATTAGCTGGCTGAGAGGAACACTTTTTAGTGTTATTTGAAAGAGGCTCCAGAACAACCAATTAAGAAATGGTAAACGTGCAGCGTGCAACCATGGAGTTATGGATGCACGCGGGAGGTTGCTAAGCACGAAAGAAGCGTAAGAGTCGCACGAGGCCAGATACAGGCTCGTTAATGCCGTTGGAGAGCCGTGGAGCTGTCTCACAGGCTTCACAGCCCCCATAATCCAAAGCTTCAGCCAGGAACCTTAATAATTCCACAACTCGACGGCTGCGAAGTGAAAAACCATTGCAGACTTCAGGATCACGCATATTTCTTTCATTTTCTTGTTTTTCGATAGCAAACCAGGAAGCTGTAAGCCGATCTGCGGCATTATTGTTGCTAATAAAAGCTTTAGCTCTGCAAAAGCGGCCCTTGTTTGTTCTTTTCTCGCTAGTGAGAAGAACCGCCGCCATCTTGGATGTCGCAATGTTATGCGCAGTAGAGGGTGCGCAGTGCAAAACAAGGGAATTACCTTAAGCATTTTATAGAACAGTCTTAAGCCAAGCCGAGGGCTTTTGATATTTTTTGAAATAGATTTTTATCAATGAATTGGTAATAATTTTTATCAATGCTTCTACACTGTAATCTTTTTTTCGATAATGTTTTTAACAAAGTTGTTATTTTAAAAGATCTAATAGCAAAATTATGCATTTCCATGTGGAGGAGACATCCACGATTACTCACACATTTTACTTCTTGGCAGTACCAACGATGTTTTAACGTTCATCGCCTCAGTGATCATTGCAGCTGACTCGAAATGTTTTTCCTAGAATTTCTAAGGCTGAATTCGAACATTTCTTAAGTATTCTCCACCAACCCAATACTTTTGAAGGTTTTCAAACATTTTTTAGAGGGAAACCCATGTTGCTTGTTTTGCAAACGTTTTGCTTCTACGAGAAATTATTCAACCTGCATTTAAGCACTAATTATGGTTTCTTGGTTTTCCTTTTTCGACAGACATGTCCTATTCAACCAGAATCTGGGAAAGAGGAAAGGATTGGTAGTAAGACAAAAGAAACTGAAATGTAGCAAATTTTTGTAGTAGTTTTTACTTACAATTTTGAACTTATACTATTTCGTTTGAAAATTCCGTAATTCAATCTTTGACCGATTTTGCCCTGCAGTTAGAAACCCAAGGCTATTTAACAAATAAGAGGCAGACTTGTTAACAAATATAATTAGCACAGGTCAGTCAAATTCAATCCAAAATCGTAACATTTTGAGCGGACATGTCGGAACCGATGGATCGTAATCGACAAATAAACCGCCCGTTATATCCCCTTTCCTTAGGTTTCTGACTTGTTTTGGGATCCATTGTGGGGGTTTTGAATTTAAAGTGTTAAAAAGGCGCAAATAATGCAGCCGATTGTAACCTCGGTCAAACTGAAGTAGGCATAAAGTCTAATTGTACAATCAGTTCAAAAAAGTGAACTAAAAAGAGCTTGACAAGTTGCGCGCGTTATATTTAACACAGATTTAGGGCGATGGTTATAGAAAGAGGTGGGAAGGGGTTAGGGTAAGGGTTAGGAAATCATTGGAATTCGTGGTGGTGGTGTTAGCAGTTGTAGTGGGGGGCAGTAATGGTGTTGGTAGCTGTGGTGGAGGCACCGCCACTTAATTGCGAAGACAGTGGTTGTTGTTCTTGTAAAACCAAGGAAGTGTAGCTGTTCAAGAATGGAATCGAAGTAGTGGCATTGGAGTGGCGGTGGTGACGATACTGGCAAAGATCGGAAACAGGACAGAAATGCAACGGCAGTGGTTATGGTGGTAATGGTTGTGACTCAGGTGGTGTAAACCTTAATCTGAGAGTGTACTGTTAATGGAACTTGGTTGCCATCATTCAGGGGGCTGTTTTGAAAAGAATCTACGGATGTACGCCTTTCTAAGTCTGGGCCCAGTTGTTCGAAGGCCGGTTGGCGCTTAACCCGGGGTTAAATTTAACCCGGGTTTCTCGTTCTTGTGTTGTAAAGCATTTTTTCAGATAATCTTCTCTGTTATTTTTAAAGCTTCCAATCATCAACTTGTAGACAAAAAGAATTAAGACTGAAATGCTTTTTAAGCTTTCAAATCTGAATTCAAATCTCGCACTAACCCTGGATTATCTTAACCCAGCTTTGAACAACTCGGCCCTGGTAAGAAAATGAAAACCACTATCAAAACCGGGCACCACCTTCTTACCAGTGGTTAAACCAACCACCACCATCTCAAAATGGAAAGAGAAAATAATTGATGGTTTCTCTATAGCATTTCCTACATCGTATTAATGAAATCAACACGATACGCTATTACGTCATCGGCTTTAATTTATTCCAATATCATGCTACTAAAACTTACTGTCACTAGTTACAGAACAAACAAGGTAATTTTGTTTGCCTTGTTCTATGCACAAATAAATACAACTTGCACAGAATCATTTCCTAGTACTACGCATTCTATCCTGCTGCAAGAGCGAAGAACCATAACATACTAATAATCTCGATTAAGGATTAGTACTTCCGAAAGGAGAACGTAAACAAAGACACGAAATGTCTAGTGCTTGAGTCAGTTATTAACAAAGAATGTTTTTTAGTGAGAGAACTTGAAATTGCAACTCCATTTTTGCTTGATTTTATGAAAATTAACATAGAAAAGGTTCTCGATTTTTAATGGCAAGCTATCATAAATAACTCTTTCACGAAAACATAACATCTGAATCGAGTGCTAACGAATTGATGCTTTCGATCCTACGGAAATCAATTTGAAGTCTACATGTATTGCATAACACAATGTAAATTTTTTTAGCAAGCCAAAACATTCCTCAGTAATTAGGGTCTTTTTATGACTGTGATCACGTGATCAACTTTCGGTAAACACGGAAACAGTTCACTTTTGAAACATTATGTTAGCACAAGCTGAAAGAGCGTATTAAAATTAGGTAACCTTAGAATTTTCAGCCGTATATATCTCAAAAGTAGCGATTGCCATGGCCGCCGAAAGTTGGAAGCATTTGTGTGGAAAAAACATCAACTTTTGCCACCCAGTAACGCTTGCATGGTTTTCCATACAAATCGTTGAAAACTCCAAAATTTTAAACTGTCGTTAAATCTTTCCCTTACGCATTTAAGGGCTCAAATTGCCTGTTATGAATTGAAAGAAGATTTGAGCCCTAAAATGCTTAAGGAAATATTTCATGACAGTTTTGAAAATTTCGAAATTACAAGGATTAGTATGGAAAACCATGCAAGCGTGACTGGGTGGCAAAAGTTGTTTTTCTCATACAAATGCTTCCAACTTTCGGCGGCCGTTGCAATCCCTACCTTTGAGATATACGGCTGAAAATTCTCAGGTTACCTAATTTTAATATGCTCTTTCAGCTTGTACTAACAACATTTTTCAAAAGTGAACTGTTTTTGTGTTAACCGCAAGTTGATCGCGTGATCAAGTCAGGCAAAGAGCCTATTGATGGTCATATTAGTTTCCGCTGTGGTTTCTTTTGGAACTAGACTGCTGACCCTTCAAACGCGTGTCCTTTGATGAGCTTCTTTCCTCGTCATCCTAGAAATGACAAAAATAAGTTATCGTAGATGGAGAATAGGGAAATGAAATAAAGGAGTAATTTGGTGATATCGCAAGTTTGAATTAAGACGCAGACACTACCTAAATGATGATGAGTCAAAACGTATGTTTTTTAGGGCACCTGATCACTTTTTTTCACTGGAATACTTTAATGTAAATGACGTTATTAGCATGCAAAATGCGCGTCAAGCCGTTGTCATTGACCGTCACTGAACCTTTACATAATAATGTTTCTTCTGGCGTTTATCGCCTGCGTTTCCGGTCTTTTGACTGTACTTATATATAGCGAGAAGGCTAACTATTTTGTTCACTAACCCATCTACTTTTCCTTTACAATTCTCTCTACTGTCATCTCTTCCTACCCCTCTGCTATTTTACTGTTTAAATTCTCCCCCTCTTTCCTCTTTTCTTTTCTTTCCTCCCATACTCCACATTTTCATTTTATTCCCCTCACCTCTACCACACTTTTCTTCTTTCCTTAACCATCTTCGCGTGCGTTTCACATCCGCTCAGTAATAAGGCTATATTCTTAATGGGTGGTATTGTTGTTCCGAGGATAAAACTGAGAGTTGCAAAAGTGAGCCATGAACTCCTGGAAAACTGATGTCTGCGGCATTTCTCAGACTACTAGTGGGACATGCGTTTTGATGCTGTTACCTGGAGCTCTGAAGGGGACAATTAGGTGATCATAGACCCGGCGTGTTTTTGTTAATTCTTTTTTTGGGTGATGGCTGCAGGTTTTAGTATTTTTGTCATACTATAAACGTTATCCCTTACCTCCCTTAAAGTTGACTAAGACACTGATGACTTCTATTTTTTTTTTCTTTTTTGCTAAACCAACACAAAGGATAACGATAAGTGCAAGAAATGAATACACTTGTGCAGCTTTTGTTGTATTTCGCCTGAATTCATCACCTCGTGCACTAAATCTTAGTCGCCTATCAAACAGTGCTTTTTACTTTTAATTTACACACCACAGCGAGACAGTTAAGTGAAGACATCTCCGTCGCGATATCTGTTACACCCAGCCTGTTAGGATTGTTCCCTTGAAAAGTGCGCTTAATTTGCAGGGAGTTTTCAGTGATGTCTTGACTTTCATCCAGAGGCTACAATACAAGGAAAAAATTAAATCAATAAATCAATAAATTAAACACAACTAAGAGAAAATGTTTTGGTAGCTTTAAGTTTATCTTGGCTTGTTCGATCAGAGAACCGCTGCAAAATTACAGTCGATCTCGTTACCACCGTCAAACTTCGTGTTCTTGTACGCAAAGTAAACTAGTCAATCACAAGAGCCTAGGTACACTCTTAATGTTCAACAATGGACTCACGAAAGTGATATTTCACGCATTCGTGGTAATGGGACAAGGGATAACACCATAGAAGTTTAACCTTAGGCAAAGACATTTTTAAGCGACCTACTTCAACCGGAAATAAACTTTTTGCATTCTTGGGCAAATTGTCCCAGTTTATAAGAGTAAAGACACTTAGCAGTACAAATCACTTTGGTAGCGCCAGAGCATGTTGAACGGGAAAAGGCTTCACTTGCGGCTGACGTGTGTTGTTCAAAAAAGTCTTTGCTTAAGTTCCCTGTTATGGTTCTCCTTGTCTTTATCAGGATAAAGATGGCATCATGCATGCAATTACAGTTCACAATTTATTTTATCAAGTGATCGCAACAGTTACGAGACGTTAACCAAACGTGCAGGAAGTTATGACTGATGTATCTCAACTACCTGCACTTGAACCAATTTTGTTGTTTTCTTTTGCCTGAAAGACATCTTTGCTGTAAGTAAAAATCACAAAACAAGTGTTGATTGTTCGGAACAAACTAAAGCAGGTTAGTCTTGGATAGGGTATAGAACTCTGAGGGTTTGGTTCTAGAATGGAGTATCATTTTCCTGGAAACTGATGGGCTTTTAGTCCAGCCTTAGAAAACAGTCAATTGACACTGAAAAATTAAATAGGACAAATTCAGATTCATCCGCAACTCAAAGATGGCACCGACCTCAGTAGTTTCTGGAAAATAGCGACTTTCGGATTGGTACTGACCTGAAGAGTTTTGTCTAGTATAGGGTAGCATGTACATTCACCTGAACTAGGTCTGTATAAGCTAAGGTTCCTTAAGTACGCCTGGGTTCCCAAGAGTATTGACGTCCTCGTTTAACCCTGGCACCTGAGATAATAGCGCTTTCCTTTATAGGTTACGTACGTCGTAAAAAAAGCCTGCATTGTTAAGCAGTTAGTGAAAGTAAGAGTCTAACATTTGTTATCGGTTACCTTTGAGTTTATCAAAACTGTTGGAACTCTGAGTCTTCTTGCTCAAAGAACCTCCGGATTGCTGAAAGAGGAATAGAACTCGTATTGAAACGAGCAAACCGTCATGCTGTATTGGTCCCTAGTATGGTAAGGCACTTTGTAACTCACTGTTTTAGACAACCCTCAGTCATTCAGTCAGTTTTGAAAACATTGTAAAGTGACTGAATAAATGAGCCCGGACATACGGCGAGAGCTTGTACATGCCGTGTTTTCGTATTCATTTTTTTTAAACTTTTATCTTCTGGAAAAAACAGCACGAGCTGTGAAAAGACATGTCGGTCTAATTTTAACCATGAGTGGTTTTGAATTTCTATAATGAATTCTTTTTGCAGATCTTCTATTTTCTTGTGCTACTCAGCCATGCAGGTTTTAGTCAGTTGATGAGTGAGAGTTTTTTTTGTAAAGACCCTGTGGTGCGGCATCGGTGCTGAGAGAAACACAAAAACTAGTTAACTGAGTTAATAAAAGTCAATTTACCACAAAAAAAGTCTCATAAGTTGACATTCGAGTTCTCCCCCTCCCCTCTCTGGTCATGCCAGAGCGAATGGGGAATAGTGGTGAAGGCTTGTTGTTTGAAACGCGGCCTTCACATAAAGAAAAAAAAGCTGCGACGACAAGTTGGCACAATATTTATCATATCCCATTCTAGTTCTTACCGACAGTGAGAATGAAGCCTGGTAGTTGGTATCGTATTCTTTAGAGAGAGAAGACTTCTCTCTTATTCGGCGAAATGCTTGACGAACCTAAAAGAAATGGAGATCTAAGAAACCTAGAGCACTTTAAAAGATTTACAAAGAAAATTAGTTTTAGAGAACTCTGAGTGGACTCTCAAATGATAAATATCCTGGTAAGTTAACATCCCTAGTTGTTGGCTCATGACCTTTCTAAATTACTTTGTGCATGATATGCAAATTGTGCCTTTCCACATAATTGATTTGTTTGATGAACTTGATGATAAGCTTTATGCTTTTGAGCAATTGTTTCTAAGTGTTCTCAATGAACACTCACCTATCAAGCAAACAATGATACGTGGTAATCAGGTGCCCTATATGACGGAACAATGGAGGAGGGCGATCAACCATCGCAACAAACTGTGGAAAAAATTCACGCGCAATCGTACTGATGCAAATTACGAGGCATACAAAACTCAGCGTAATACCTGCACCTCTCTTAGGCGAAAAGCAATAAAACAACACTTCGC
Source organism: Porites australiensis (assembly GCA_022179025.1). NCBI lineage: Eukaryota > Metazoa > Cnidaria > Anthozoa > Scleractinia > Poritidae > Porites > Porites australiensis. Next base: position 135,012 of record BOPM01000820.1, on the reverse strand, counting down.
CAGGAAAACAGCAGACACCGAAAACCCGCGCGAATTCTGGTCTACTTTCCGCCCCTTTTTGCATACTAAAAGTAAGTAAGCCAATGACATTATCTTGAAAGAAAATGACAGGATTATTAGTGACAAAAAGGAAATTGCCAATCTGCTTAATGACTACTTTCTTCACATAGCTGATAGCATGCCTGAAATACGAGTAGAGGATTACGGTGAGGATTATGCTAATCATCCCAGCATCAAAGCAATCCATGAACACAGGGGCTCTAGTGCTCCAGCTTGCTTCAGTTTTTATTGCGCAAGTGAAACCCACGTTGAGCTATTACTAAAAGAGATCAATGTACGCAAGTCACCTGGTCACGAAATGATCCCACCAAAGTTGATTAAAGAAGCGGCAGCTGTTATTGCGCGGCCTATGATAAGTATAATTAACTGTTGTATTGAACATTGCTGTTATCCTGCTAGCTGGAAGATGGGCATGGTGACTCCTTTGTGCAAAAAAGACGACGAGTTTTGTAAGATCAACTATAGGCCCGTAACTGTGCTCCCTGCTCTAAACAATATTTTTGAAAGGCTTCTATTGGGGCAGATGTATGAATTTTACAATGGACTCTTATCAAACTTCATAAGCGCTTATAGAAAGTTTTATAGTTGCGAGACCTCTTTGCTAAGGTTGACGGAGGACTAGAGGATGATGCGTGACGGGGGGGGAGCTCGTTGCGGTAGTTTCTATGGATCTTTCCAAAGCGTTTGATGTTAGTCAGTATCCATTCCTCATTTCGAAACTGAGGGCCTATGGTATGGACGACAAAAGTTGTGCCCTAATTAGGAACTATCTCTCTGGCAGAACTCAGAGAGTTAAAGTTGGGAGACACCTTTTCTACCTGGGAAAGCGTCAAGCGTGGGGTCCCGCAGGGGAGTGTGCTAGGTCCTATGCTAGTTAAGTCAGAATCGAGCTTGTCAAAAGCTCTGGAAAATTTTCGTAGGTTGGATTTATTGACAGTTAACGTTGACAGAATTGACAAAGCTATCGACGAGATGCTCTACTACAGTTACCAATATAACTTGAAGATCGTGGGTGTGTCACTTATATCGGAAGGAGAATCTGCACAAGACACCGTGGAATTGTGTGTGAAGCTATTTTCCGGCCTTGGAGTCGATGTGTCCATAATTATCAGAGATCGACATTGCCCACAGGGTTCCACAGCGAGATACTTCAATCGGTAATGACAACCGAAGACAATCGAAAAATCACTAGAAGGATGATACGAGACAGAGTGCTCGCGTCAAAAGGTAACGCCAGTCGACTAACTACCGAGTACCCGGATCTCCCGTCTGCTGCTGAAATTAATCGGATTGCAATTTACAGCCACCTCACGCCGAGACTACAAGAGCTGTTACATTCAGCGAGGGGGCACCAAAACACATACAAAAATTAATCAAGCCATATGGTGAAAACATTGTGCACTAAGAAATAAAAGCACCAAATTTGGCATGGTAAAAGTACGTGGGCTGCTAAACAATATTAGCTATGGACCCCCGTCAGGGGGGACATTTTGTACTCAGGGGGGGTGGGGTGGTTGCAGTTTCCAAATTAACTGCTGTTACTGAAAAGAAAGCTGCAAAGTTAAACCGATCTCGCCATATCAATAAGGCATGGTGTCCCAAGGAAGTTTAACAAGGTCCATTTAATCTAACTTTCTAGGTGGCGTGGGGAAAGGTTTTAACACAGCTTAGGGGGAGGGGTAGGAATATCTCTGTATGCATGTTTCTATAAGTTGCTCTTGTGAGGAAGAATACAATGACCTTTCCTGAATTCTGGCATAATTTTAAATCATTTAGCGATTAGTTTCTCCTCTGAACTTATCTTTCATCTCCATATTAATGGTGATGGTGGTGGTGGTGGTGGTGTTTATGGGAGGGGGGTGGTTTCGTCCTGGTGTAGTACGCGCATGTTTCCTATATTATCAGTTAATCAACCTGCCGAAATAAACTACATGATTTAAGGCACCCTTTAGGCTATTTAATCTGCTGATAATTGTTACACCATTCATAAGAGGGTAGAAGGGGGGTCATGATCCTGTTTCACGTGTAAATTTTGACAAATTTCACGTATCACGTGCGTTATAAACCAATTTTCACGATTCATGAATTTAGTCATCAAGTTCATCTGTTACTCAAAGGGTAAAGAACCGAAACCACGGTCATCATGGATCACGCTTCGCAATTCAGTAAACAATGGCAGCTTCTTTTCTTATCAGCGAGTCGACAAGGTGATCTTAAAGGGTATAAAGTGCACTCGAAACCATCGTCTCATTGAAAAATACAAGGAATTAGTCAGGTCTATTGGTACGAAATTACCGCTCTATGCGACATGGAGATAACTCTTCCAGAGCAAGTGCGAATATTATTGATCTCAACAGGAAATTAATCGCATGCTGTCAAGATCAGAAGAAGCTGCTCGGTCTTCTTCTGAGTTTCGTTTATGTTATTGTATTCCAACTCAACTCTCTCTCCAATTCCTTTTGGGACACGTTTAAGGGAAGTGTTTCCGCAGAATCCTTTGTGGTGCACTACGTCGCTTTTCCATGCCCTGTAGCCCATTGTTGCATAACGCTTTGGTCACGTTAAGACATCTTTGCTAGGCAACTCCCTTGGTGTGCAGAAATAGTGGAGAAGTTCTCAAGGTTTCTTCCCTTTTGTGCAAATAGGCAGAACTTTTTTGGCATCATTGTCTCTTTGGCTCCGGTCTGTGTGGTCAGACATTAGGACAACAAATCTCTCTAACGCATCGGGACATAATGTCTTGAACACCCTTCAAAGTTTCCTAAGGGATGTAAAAAGTTCAGTGGCTTCTCCATAAGACAGCCTTGTGGCCCAGGCGGTTTTTTCGTCCTAAGAAAGCCGATGTCTGATTGCATTTTGTGATTGCGTGATAAAAGTACAACACCTTATAACAGTTTTCATCTCTCGAGAGCCAATATGATTGCTGTGCCATGTAAAGAACCAGTTGCAGGGGAAAGAACAGGGGTTATGGTCGATTTATTAATACCAGGAGACTTACATAAATTTGAAGTGAATTCTCATGATATATCTTTGCGGCTTTGAATCACAAAGTTAAATCTTAAAAGCTATAAAGAGCAGCTCGATTCTGTATGATGTTGCTTGACTGTGTCTCAATACTAGCTCCACCGGCCTACGATGATCTCAATTAAACTTCTTAAAAACTGAGAAACGTGAGGCTCCTTCACTATCAGTGTTTCTTTCTGTGGCGTTCTTCTAAACAATTGCATGGTCTTCACTTGAGGCAAGAAAGACATCAAGATCATCTCTATATGGCGTTAAATCCACACATTGCCGTTATCAAATGCTCTTTATGTGTTTAAGATTTGTGTTGTGAAATTGCTGTGAAATATCACGGCAAATATCACACTGCTCCAGTCTTGATGCATTCATTCTAGATTGCTCACAAAATCTGAACACTGAATAATCTGAATCATTTTGGTTTCTTCGAGGAACTGAAGAAACCAGTTCTGCGAGAGCAGTGCCGGCGTGGCATATAAAGTCGTCATAAGTTTGTTTGACGGTTTGATTTTTTACTTCTTTCATGCACAACTGGTAGTGCATCACGCACTACAAAACCTGTACTTGATATTTTACCGGGTAGTATTGTCCTTAAGGATGTGAGAAATGTCTCTTATGTTCCACATAGCGTAAAACTAGGTTCTGTGAACTGATTTGAAGTATAAGTTTCTTCGTTCTTTTTTCCCTTTTCTCCTAAACTCAGCACTTTTATTTTTGATAATTGTAAAGATGATAGCAGAGTGTAAGAGAGATCAATATGCTACTGAAAACAAAAAAAAAGGTTACGGAGTGAGGGCGACAACGATGAAAGATGAAAACGCTTTTACTCCAACGCTTTGCTTCGCGCAAGTTACAAGTGATAGATGCTCTAAACACGCGTGATCAGATTCTGACTGACGAGAGAAGAGCCAAATGCGAATGATCAAATTGCTTTCTGTGAATTCCATTCATTCTTATAGGTGGAAGTCCAAATGAATGCTGGCTACATACTTGTGATGAATGCATAATAATAACCTGGAGATTAAAACTGCGGGCTACTCTTGTCGCCCGCTATAAAGTTGTTAATAACTCCCTGTTGCATAAATCAAAATTGCAGGACCTCCTCGATCTTGCTGTGAAGGTCTCTCTAAGTGCTTCATGTTTTATTTTTGCAGTAGGTTGGCTGAGCAATTAAATTCCCAAAAAGTGCAATTCACTCCAACCAAAGTATAAAAATAAAACATGTTTCCAGGGGTGAAAAACGGCATAGTCTCTCACAAAGGAGAGAGCAAAAAGACCAGCCATTCCTGTCCGCCATGTTGAATTTCCTTGAGTAGCCTGGCCGTTTGTTTTTTCCGTTTGCAGTCTTGTTTGTTCCATCAGGAAGTGTCTCAAAAATATTAATGAAGTGTTTTGAAGTGTCTGCGGGTGCATGTATAATATTGTAATGCTTTAACTCAAATTTATTCTGCCCTTCAGGACTTAACTTGCTTCTACTTGGCTTTTCCTTCTGAAAAGAATCATTTACACACATTTTTAAAATAATTTCAGAAAATCTCTCAGAAAAGCAGGTAACAAGTATTTTATAGGGTTCATCTTGTGCTACTGTTAAGAAAATGGGAATGCAAACGTTTTTTAGACTGCTTTCTTCCCTTTTTTGAGTCTTTTCCGAACCAAAACAAAAAGGCCATGACCCTCCCCCCCAAGGGCACAACGTACCTCCCCCCGTGCATATTTGAGTGGGGTCCACAGCTAAAAATTATTAGCACAACTAGTACCATCACTGTGCCAAGTTTGATGCACAATTCAGCTGTTTTTTAACACCATATGGCTGGACTGTATAAATGGTGCTGGGCAAAGGCGCAGCAATCTTCCTATGCAAAACGGATTCTTCTATGACGATTCGTCTGAGGTCGATTGACTGCTTAACTAAGTTGAGACTGCGTGAACGCCCTGAAGCTCGATCGGAGGATCCTTGCAGCTAAGTTAAAACTACTATTATGTTTTGTCACTGCTACTACTATGAAAGGCAGGAACAAAACTGCAGTGAAATCTATTAGATCTACGTTGACGGTTTTACTGTATTATAGTTGTTCTGGAAATTCATGGCCAGTTTAATAATTCAGTGTCGACCACATGTAAAACTAAAAAGGAATTAGACAAGCTTTTTAGCTTATACGCCTTAGATTTGGTTTCCTTAAATACAACCTTAGATCATAATTTGAACCTCGCTGATTACTCCGCTAACAGAATAACTAGTCGATATGTCTCCCCCCATAGTTTTAAGGAAATGAAAACGAAGTTGTCAAAAGATGAAACCATCTCTAGCTTTTCTGTTTTTCATAACAACGTAGTTAACCTTAATCGTAACCAGGAAAATCTTCAAACTCAACTTTTGCATGAAGTACATTTTAAGATTTTTTACTGCTATTCTACTATTTCAACGTGTTCGGAGTTACTGAAACAAAAATCACCAATGCTAATTCAAAAATGCGCACAGCACATATACCTGGCAACGTATTTGAATACGTTCCAACGCCTCTGGTGTCTGGGGGCGTAGGAATGTTTATTGATGAATCGCTTGATTATCGTATTTTAGAAGACCTCCAATGAAGCTTTTCAGGTATTGTACCTTGAAAAGCTTCTCAAGGTTCAAAAGCGAGCTCTTCGCTTTATCTAATTTTCTGAGCGAAATCAGCATACAATTCCTTTATTTATTGACGCCGTTGTTTTTTCGTTAAAATTTTTGTATTAAGAGCGTTTACCTAACCTTATGTTTGAATTAAGACAAAGTAATTCTGCTGGAAACATTCAAGATCTCTTTCAAGATATTTCTGATATTCATTCTTATAATGCTCGATCTTCTGCCTCTAATAACTTTTACACACAAAGTTCCAGACTCTCAATATAATAAAAGTGAATTCATTTTCTAGAATCGGAATGAAGTGCCTGTATCTTCAAGAAAACTTTCAAAAAATGCCGTTAAGAGGAAAATAAAACAAATACGTTTTGAGATCCTAGTTTCAGAACACTGTTATATTGATCTCCCAGAAATCGTTCAAAAAGTTAAGTTGAATTTATTTTCCTCATAGTTAGTATGTAATCATTAATATCGTTAAGTGTATCAGTAGTCTCTTGTCATAACTGTTGTCATTTATTAGTAGTAATACCGTTAGTCTCTAGTCATTGTCGTCAATTTTAGTTTCTTTAGTTATCTTGTTACTTTTAGTTGTATTTAGTTGTATTTATTTCCCGTAAACATGACCTGCCTAGATTAGCTTAGCTACCCGCGGGCATGTTACAATTTACTTTTACCTCAAAACACGGTTACGGTCAGTTCAAGGCTGTTGTTTTCAACTTCAATTATTTTGGACCACCTTCTTCTCTCGCCCCTAGTTTAAACTATCACTTCAAATTGACAGGTTTATTAGATCTGCATAAATTCTTTCTTACACACCTCACTGTTAAACGCACAATGCAGGAGAAATATCAGCAAGCCCTAGGAAATTAAAGACAACATCAATCCAGCTTCAAAAAAAGTTCAAGACAGTGTGAAGAAAAATGTAATTAAAGAAATCGATTGCAAGGTAGCTTGACCATGCAAGTAGGTATCAGGGAATTGATTCAACAAAAATAAAACTGAAACAAGTAAAAAGGTTTTCAGGTCTACCTGAAGTCCATTGATGATAGCGAAAGCATACTCGAACACAATTGTGTTCTCGTTTACGGCAAAAAGACCAAGAATCCAGCCAACTCCAAGAATAGGCATTAGAACAAACAATCCCTTAATCCCAGCTCTAGAAAAATAGAATGGGATGTTGATGTTAAAATAGCAAATAAGTAAAAAGGAAATGATTTTTTTTTTTTGCTGAACGATGCCAGTAATTAACAGTTTACCAGCTTCCGCGTTTTAGGCCTTGTGTGCCGCCTAAAAGCTGGGGGAAAAAATCCTCAATTACTGTCTCTAAAGGGCTAATATATTAGAAACTATGCATCATGTTACCACTGTCGATGCAAATAGTTTGAGAATTTTTAGAATGATAGTTTGCCTGGCTATGATTTGCCCAAAAATTCACATTCTATAAATAATCGGAGTTTATCGTTGTTGTCACAGTTTAAGAAGAAGAAATTGTCTTATAGGTAGACTATATTGTTAGCCAGTTAGTTATTTTTCTTTGCTTTAAGCGGCGGTAATTTCACTTTCGTTTTGCCGCAATTACAACAAAGAAACTGAAAATGTTTCCTCTGGTTCTCAAACACTCACTTGACATGCATATGCTCAGAGTTTTTTACAGCCTTGGCAGAAGTCACAACTGTATGTACAACCTTGAACAAGATGAAGCTATTTATCTAAAAGACAGATGACAGAAAGATTTTTGTGTTACATTAGGTTTCACAATGGATTGAAGTAATTTCCTGTTGACAGCGAAAAGATTCCCATTTTCTATCCTTACATAGCTATATGAACAACTTAGGCATTTGCACATACAGTTATGACTGCAATAACCGGTCCTATGAACGCCCATACTGTTCCATCTTCCATGGAGAGCCAGCAGCTGCAATCAATAAACAGAACATTGGTTTTAGAGACTGAAGAATAGATTAATATTTTAAACATGCATCTTACATCTCTCTTGAACCATAGCTGTCTGGTCTCGAAGCTACTGCAATGCTGACGGGGATGAGAGGAAAACCTTCAAATGAAGAGAAAGAAAAGTATTCAGATTCTTTTCTTTAAAATCTGACTAACCAACCCATAATTTACAGCTGAACTGCGATAACTCATGTCTGACGGTGAATGAATGAAATGAGCAGCTCCCAATAATTCATGTTTTACCGTGCAACATAAATCGGATGACTGACGGAGCTGAACACCTTTGGTAATAAACGGTAATTGACAGGATGAAAAAGGTTCGAAGAAATTTTTGAGTAGAGAGAGCTGTGCTTTAATATGCCTCCGATAATGATTTACCTTATAAATCTAGATCGAAATTATATTCACTTACCCCATCCTGAAGCATAGTAATAGATCATGTTAAGATTTTCAGACTTGAATACTTGGACCACTTTTAAGTACAAGTGCACTCCTTCAACTAACATCCAAGTGAATGCAGTCATAAAAAAGTAGTGAAGAAACACGGCAATAATTTTGCAAAGCACCTAGAAATACGAAAAACCACAATAGCTGATATTTAAAATTATCCCCTCTGGTCATAGATATACTTAGCCATTTTTCATTCCAAATTGGGTTTGATACATTTGGAGAACTTTGTGGTTACTTTACTATGATCTACTTTTTTGAGAGGATAAATATACGGTTGTCAAGTGAGGTGCCACCCAATAAACGGTATGGTAACAGGGGAAACTGATTACTCTGTGCGTCAGTCGCTCAAAAGTTACTGGTACATTGCAAAATCCAAATGGCAAAACCGCGTGTTGACAAAATAATCTAATACATCATCAGTGCAAGGTAAGGGACATGCATTCATTTCATTTTATAACGAGGACAATACAAAGGCTTATCGTCTTTTAGAGGGCTAAATTATTCAGTTTCGATACATGTTCGGGATGGCTTCGAGGGCCTTTTCTCTCTTTGCAGAGCATTATCTTCTTGAGAGTGCTCTCAGTACTGGAGCATTATTTTTATAAGTTGCACAGCTGTCGAGTATGTGACCAAGTTCGTGGAGGCCCTTGTAGAATGCATCCAGGAACTGTGGTAACGACTCGTTTCCTTTGATCTTTTGGGTCAGTTAATTACGCTGCAATTTCTCAACCTTTGTTCACTCGCGGTTTCTTTAACACTGTTACAGGTTCGCATACTCCTAATTTCCTGTGAGCAAAATCTCGGAGGTACCTGGATGGAGCTGAGCAGTCCTTTGGCCTTCCTGAGTGTCAGTTAGGCATACGCACATCTAATCTGAGTACACCTTTTACGACACGGCATTGGATCTATAAGCACTTGCGAGAACTTAAGCTGAGTTAACTTGACAAAGGCATGTCTCTTACCACAAAGCTAATTAAGGCATGGGTGCACTACGTAAACCAAATGGCATCACTATGCACTGACGAAAACCAATTAACAGGAACAAATACTCTTTTCTCTAGATCCTTTTATCAGACTCCAAACTGTCAAATCCCAATTTTGATATCAGGCGTCGAAGCCGTTTGACTCAACCAGTCGATCTTTATTGGAAAGTAACGCATATACATCAATGCGGTTAACGACGTTTAGGTCTCTTAGTCCTTATATACCCCATTACTACTAAGAAAAAACACATAGATATCTCCTACGTTTTACCGTACACCGTTTCTAGCAACGCAATCGATTGTACTTCTCCATTTTTGTTTCCACTGTCGGGAAGGTAGACGATAAGCGTTGGCCTACCTTGTTCGACGTTTTCCTTATGCCAGCCAAGAAAAGGGCTTGGGCGAGTAGTAGTGACAAAGCAAGATTCATGTGTATCTTATGACGCTCCGACGACAAAGACCTAAAACAAAAGTTTTTTATTATTATTGCTGAAAAAATATAAGGATTATATGTTTAACATAAAAGAACATCTTTAGAAATTCTCTAAAGGGAATGAAAAGACGTGCTGACAGCATTCTAACTTTTTCTAAGAAAATGTTTGTTGAGTATATATACTAATCAAAATATTTCCTGAAAGGAAAGACATACACACTTCACTACTGACAAAACTGGCTTGCTTGAAGATTCCGTTTTCAAATTCACTTACTCAATACTCAGCAATACAATAAGAGTAATGGCAAGAGCAGCTGTTGATACTCCGCAGCCGATGTAAGTAATGATGGAAAGAGCTAACTTGTCTTTCTCTGAGTTCTGCGAGAAAAAAACAGCTTTAAGTTTAAATCTCGACACTGCTAGAACACCCCCGAGGGTACCAAAACAAACATGACAACGATCAGCTATAAGACAACAAACTTTTTAAAACAAATTTAAATGAAATATGTCATAGAAATAATCAACAAGACTTTATCGTGCAAAGCATTTACAAAAGCTTGGCGCTTGTATTTGGCTTGTTCAGTGACAGCAGAGGAAAACGGAAAAAGACAGAGATCTGGATGAGGCTGTCATAGGTGTCTAAGCAAAGGTTGCTTGAGGTTATGGAGTAGCAGCAGTACCTCACTCTTATTCTGACCAAATGATTTCATCAGGCTCTAATCACAAAAAGTTAACCAAAGGTTTGTTTGATCAACAAAATGAGGCAGCCTACGCAAATATGAACATTAAATAAAAAGTGAAGTAGTTTGCAAGGCAAAAAAATAATCAATAGAATAAAATAATAGACTGGTATAATACCTGTATATTTTGATGTTGTATGAGCACCGCAAAACTTGTGAAATGGTTTGTTTGACAAACTGTTCGTGTGGAGCTCGATTCAGTTGTTACCTCTTTAACGCCATCATTCGCCCAGAAACTGTGGTATACCAAAAAGAAAAAATATTTTAAAGAACCTTACAGTCAGCCAGTTTTGCAAGCTTTAAAACTGTTACAAAACAGCCTATAGAAATGGTTAGAATATGCTGAGCGATGTATTTTCTTGTAAATCTAACCAATTCAGCAATTTTATTCGATTGAACAAAGTGATTAAAAAGAAAGAGATACTACCAGATTACGTGGAATGGAAGAAGAAACGCAAATTCACCTCTCGTGGACGTTCCAATAGGAGCACTGTCTTTTTGAGTTTTCAACTGGCTGAAAATATGAGTGAGCATCAAAATACCCTTTAAAATTTTGTACGTGTCAGGATTTGTGGGCGGAGGCATGCGTTATTGTTGTGGTAAGTGAGATGGTCGTAAGTTCTGAAAGTGAGTGGTTTGTTCATCGGTTGGTACCATCCAGTGGATAAATCTTTCTACTTTATAGCAGTATAATGCATGGGCCTAGATCAGTTTTATCAAGCGGCTTCCTGGTCTGGAATGTTACAGAAATTTTGAGCCCCATCTTAAATTATTTAATCTTGCTGCATTCTTAAGCCTCGCATTTACCATTGCCACTTTTCCTATGGAGGCTATTAAATAACAGAGAGATTCACGTTTACGTCAAACGGCAAACGCGAATTTAAAACGTGACCAAGTTTCCCCTTTACTTGTCGTTTACTGTTTATTATTTCAACACATAAATTAGATGTTTCACGCAATTTTTCATCCGTAAGAACTGTTTTTAGCTGTTTTTGTCTGCTTATTTTCTATTTTGAGAAATTCTCAACTTGAGTCTGACGTTTGCCGTTTGCCAGGGGGTACTCAACAAATGTTTTATACGGGGACCCCGCCCCGAGGTCCAGCCCCAACCTCGTTCCCAGGACTTTTTGGGAACGAGGTTGGTCCAACCCCTTACCCTTTGATTTAACATTTTTCACGAAAAAGGTAACCCTTTCGTTTACCTTCTATTGACAAATGGTACCTCTTTCACATACCCCGTTTAGAACTTTGCATCCATTTAACTGCTGTAAATGCAATGTCTTTTGAATACCAATAAATCACAAAAGCAGAGCGTTTTTACGAGATTTTAACAGCATAAAATGCATCTGTTAGCCCTTTTGGACTCTTTCACAGACCCAAATGACAAATTTCCCTACCATTTTAAATACTTCAACTAGTGAAATCCCTAGCCTTTAATATACCTGAAGCCTAGAAAGATACCCCTTTCGGGCGGAGCCTCCCCATATAGGCCATCATCTAGTACATCTCCGGAGCCGTGTGCCGTATACGCGAAGCTTAAACTCTATAAAGTTTTCTTCTGCTTAGATCAGATATTTGTGGAGGAATCATTGAGTCAGAGAAATTACATACCGATGTTGTAAAGTTCAATAATGCAGGAGTTGAAAGTTTTCTAACAGCCTTGCCATCAAGCATCAAAAAACAGGACATCACAAAAGAGGAAACTTCCAGGTCTTCTTTAGCCCCACTAAAAAAATCAAAACAACGTTTATTTTTCAGTAAAAGAAGTACTTTTAAAGTTTCGATAAGTGAAATAATAAGGGTGGTTTCATTACCTTCTTGAGTTAGGGAGCGAGCTGTTAACGTCTTTGTACAGTAGAAAAACAAACGTGTAGTTTTCTACAAGAAGTAAAAATAAAGACCACGCAGCAGTGAATTACCATTAGTCCTTGAGCTACATTATGGTGTTAGAAACAACTGATTATAAACATTTATGTTTTATCGTTGGAGTTTGATCTTAGGTAACTAATGACGACATTTGATAATTAACATAGGAAACGATATAAGACCTTACATATAAACGGAACTGCGTTAATAGTTACATTCCTGGATAAATAAATTGATTAATCCTACGCTGCGATAAACGAGTGCACAGATGAAAGAGATTATTGGATTAGTGAAGTGATATATGTGTGATGGAAAAAGATTTAAGCACCTTATCGGCGATCGTATCAAGCGGAGGTTATATAATGCCTTTATTTCATCTCCTTTTTATTATTGTAGTGACGTTTGGCACTTTTGTAGCAAACGTAGTAAAGACAAATTGGAACAACTCAATAAGCAAGCTTTAAGGACGATTCTGAATAGTAATCTTCACTATGAAACTTTACTTCAAATAATAGGGTCTATGAATCTTGAATCTTATCGTCTTCAGAACATGCTAGTCATTACGTAAAAGAGTCTTTATGGAATTGCTCCACCGTGTCTCAGATCACTACTGAAAGTACGAACAACAGCGTGCAACCTCAGGGGTACCTAAAATTGAATCTACCAAGACTTAACTACAACCTCCTATGGATTACAATCGTTCAGATATGCTGCTCCTCAAGTATGGAATACGCTGCCTGATAACATAAGAACTTCTGAATCTCTTTTTGCTTTTAAGCGCGCTATTCATAATATTACTGTGTAGATTTTTTTAAGACGAGACTAATAATATCCGCATGCGTAGCAATTTCATACTTTCATACTTTATTAATTTTGTTGCATTTGTTAAATATTATTATACTCGGAGATACTAGGTCTCGAGCCATTCTAAATCCGAGTTTGAATAAAGTTATATGTATGCATGTATTATGTATGTATGTATGAATGTATGATGTATGATACATTAATATGCTAAACTGAGATTACAACGAATAACTGGCAACAAGAAAACAGCCAGACACCTTTGGCGTCTTTCAAAATCTCGTTAGGAATTAATGCATGATCCGACTCTTTATGCCATGAGTCTCCCGTAACTTTTGAGTAATTGGGAATCTTGATGTCTTCTGTAACGGCTTTCACTAAATTCCTTTCCACTTGCGCAACTGCAAATTCAATAAACGATATCTTAATGTAGTAATTACAACTGTGTATGTTTACTCTTACCTACCTTATGTAAGTTGACATAAACGCCATTTAAGTCTACACGTTTGGTACCTCAAAACAGATCTACTTTATTCCACTTTTCACTGTTTGCAATAATTCCAGTGTTCTTTGTTGATTATAGAATTCGCAGTTTGTGTAAGCAGTAATTGGTTTGACTGAGTCACAGCTTGTTGGTAATTATGGAAACCTTGAAGCTTAATTTTGATGTCAAAAAAATGTATTTAGTTCATAAAAGTTGGGGAACTGCAACACGTCTAGCCCAACTCACGCATTTTTGCAATCGTCTGCAATTTCCGTACTGTGCAAATTGCCCAAAACCTACAAGCTTGAGTGAAGTTTCACTTAAAAATGAGACTTAACCGGAATACTATGAAAATACTATGAAAATAACATGAAAAAGCCCAGTTATGATAAGTACCGTTTTAACTCCACGTGCACGTATTGCATGCGAATCACTTACCAATGTTTAAAGATGTCACAGTGTAATTGATTTCCAAAGCAGAAGTTCCGTTAACTGCGGCTATTAACACATTTTCCAGTGCTGTCATCAGGTTTGGCATCTAAGAGAGCGAGATAATAGAACCCATTTGCCCAGTGCCTGTACGGTGTCTTACCAGGCCTTCTTGGTCAATGCATTTCGGTGACGTATTCGACCACGTGACCCGAAACGCATAGGCCCTACGCAATAATTAGGCTTATTGAGTAGAGAAGAACTGAGTTGTACTTTAACTTGAACTGTAACTAAAACTACAGTTTTGGACAAGAACTATACTTTTGTTTTTTTTTAATTAGATTAGAATGCAATAATACGTTTCAGTACATTGGAAATCCGCTTTCCAAATAGCCCGCTTATGAAAAAACAATGTTTTTTTTGGGGGGGGGGTTGGGCTAAATTTGTAATTATACACAAAATGTGTGACACTGTACTGAATAACAGTTTATTAACAAGTGGTTTCAAAAACAGTTGTCTTAGCTTGAAATCTCCATGTTCTGTGTTATCGTTAATAAAATAAATAAAAATTAATAATAATGAATAACGCTAACCCAGAGACTCTTTACTTATTGATTCATTTGTTTAAACGTAATAGATATCATTGAGGACTAGGAACCGATCAAATTAACCTCGGCAGGAGTTGTTGATTGCTTTATTTCTTCAAAACCTTTACGAGGTCCATTACCAGTCGGGAGTCCAGTGAAATACGCTTCAATATACCACATATCGAGAATCCATACATAACGAACCTGTTGATTTTGCCTCCAGAATTTATGGTTCTTCTCAAGAATACATTCTGAAGTGGCGTTCAAAATACCTTGCAGCGATACCTAAAATATAACGTTACGATCAAGTTTAAAATATTGTCTGTAGAAACTACCCGACCTTAAATAACCCGTTTTCTTACTCCGGTACCTGTCAATGATTCCCCATTTCAAAAGTACCTCTTGACGGACGTTTGACTATCTTGAGGAAACAGTCTATGAGTAACTCTCAGTTATTTGACGCAGCTGTCTTACCAACAATGAGCAGCCTTGTTTGTTACATTGTTCAATGAGTGAATCCTTATGGAGCCTTCAGTTGCAAGCAGTACAACTGATTATTATTCAGACTCCCAAACTTACAAGGCAGAGTGGTAGGCCGAACGTTATCGGTCATTTTTCAATGCTGCAATGCGAGAAAGTTCAAGCCCAGGTTCAAGTTTATCTATTATATATAAAAACCTATTACAATCAAATGTGACTGATCTGCAGGTAGCTAAAACTAATCGAGGCAGGTCAGTGTCACAAGTTTTAAAATATTACAGATGTCAAAAAAGGAGATCAACAAAGTTGAAAGAAGAGTTGTAAGTTAATATTTTTTAAGTCTGGCCATGATTTTGTCGTGATCTATATAGTTGTCTTCGGTTTTCAGTATACTTAAAACAACTCCTTTTTTCTGAAATTCTTCCTTGATATGTTTTTACGCTACTTGGCATCTCATTCCATATCTTTGCGCCAACACGAGAGAACGCATTCTTTTATATATCAAGTCTAGATTTTTTTGTGTAGATATTTTCTGAAGTTGATGAGCGTGTAGAAGAGTGATGTGAATTTGATGTCCTTGAAAACAAGTTCAAAATATTTATCGGTGTATTTCTTTTGTCTATGTCGTGCATTAAGTTTAAGACGGCTTCAAGGAGTTTGATGGCAGTACTTTAGCTTTTACGAATAAAGGACTACCATGATCTTGTCTGTTTGCAGAATATATTAAGCGCAGTGCTCGTTTTTGAAGGATAAATATTTCGTCGAGATACGTTTTACAAGGGTTTCCCCAAGAGATAATACCATAGGTTAAGTAAGGTGTAATCAGTGCATTGTAAATGTTCACAAGAGCGGAAGAATGTACAGTGTCTTAATTTAGATAGCATACCAATCGTTTTGCTTATCTTGGTGGCAACTGTCACAATAAGTTTTCTCCAAGAAAGATTCTCATCTATTAAGACTCCTAGATGTTTTATGCAACCTTTTTGTTCAAGATTTACACTTTTATTGGTTTCAGTATCATAAATAGAAATTCGAGGGGGATTTTGGACTTTTTTTGATAGGGCCGAAAAATGACATAGTAAGATTTTTTAGCATTTAATGTTAACAACTTTTGATATCTTAAGCTTAGAAGGATAGGCTCCTAGTTCAATTGATATGTTGATAATATCAGAGAGGATTGGAGATATAGTGTCACAGGAGCACTTGAGAATTTGCGAGGGCAAGAGTACAAACCATGTGATTTATTATTTGATAAAGATCTAATTTTATCATTGTTATTAGGGTCTCTTAAGGCTGTTATTGCTTTTTGATTTCTTTCACAATGGTTTATTAGTTCATTTATTCCCTGTCACATCTTTTTTATATTAGTTATATTTGTATTAAGGTAATCGAAAAAATATTGTTGCTTACTTAGCCGGATAAGGCTAGTAATTTTGTTTCTGTAACATTTATACTTATGGGAATCAGCGGTAGCGTGTAATTTATTAAGACATTTACCAGATGGTAAATCTAGTTAATGGAACATGAAGCCCCAGGGGGGGTAGGCTAAGGTAGCCTGCCCCAATGTATGCTCTGTTCGATCTTTAAAGCCTTATTTATGAATGAAAGCACGCTAATTTTAAGATACAACCAAAGCTGTTCGTGGTTGGAACCTGGCTAATTTGTCGTATGTTTGTCATCATATTTTTCTTAGCATCGCACAGATTGGTCCCTGTTTTCGAGGCCCTATTCATGGCTAGACTTTAATCATGGTAAGACTAGGTAGCTTATGTATTCATTGGTCGAGATTTGAGACACTGTCTAGCTATAAACTTCTGCCATTGCAGACCTGGTCATTATTCGTTTAGCTTGCACGAAAGCAAACAGTAATTTTGTTACCCACCCTCCCTCCCTATGGAGGAGTTTTGTTGTGTTAGGTATCAATAAAGTTTGGGGGGTCACTCCTTGTGATGCGGTTAAGTCTGCATTGCGACTTCCCCCAAGCTTTTGTCATTGCTTGTGTCTTGCCATCTTATTCATTTGCCTTAATCTTGTCCGATCCAGCCCGTGCGGCGCTGGGGAGATAACAAAGGCTCTGCCAATACTCTTGTCCTACCCCACAGTAGTGGGGCGAGAAGTGAGGCTTGCGTTTTTGCTGTGCGCATAACCTGAAGTCGCTAGAACCTGCCACAGGGCTGTGTCCCCCCCTTATTACGCCATATTGTAGTAATTGTCTTATTTGCCTGCGTGCGCTATTTAGTTGTGTTACTTTTTCATGCGTATCTTAAGCGGAATAGTGACATTAATTTTTATTTTGGTTGAAGTTTTAATTCCCTTAATCATCCATGGTTTTCTAAGTCGTTTAATTTTACGTTGTGAAAGTACCTTTACTGGTGCATGCTTATTTACGATTTTATTAAATTGTGTAAAGAAGGATGAGAATAGCTCATCAACATCATGCGATTTTGGAGAGATAATATCATTCCAATTCGTGTCAGACAAATCACTATTAGATCGTTCAACCGAAAATTATGAGAAATCACGCTTCTTAATCGTTCTCTTTGTTACTTTGTCTCTGGCGGACGTCAGGATACTAAACTGCGAAAAATGATCAGAAACGTCAGAAATCATGTTCATCATTGGGCCGGATGTCTTTTCAATAACTGCATAATTGAGAGCGTCATCAATGAAAAGACAAACTCCCCCAGAGGCTAGGGGAGTAGGTAGGTGCTCAAAATTATAACCAGGGGTTTTAGGAGTACATATAACCTCATTAGACTTTCTAATTTTTGTTTCTGTAACCCCGATTATATTAAACAGAAAATTTATTTCATGCAAATAATGCAACGTTAGTTTCTCAGGATTTCGATTCAAGCTAGTGATATTATTATGAACAATTGCGAGACTATTTTTCAAACGATCTTTGTTTAGACAACGACTATACTGGTTTAAACAATGGGGAGAAAAGTAATGACTTTGACTTTGAACGGGGAATTGGCAAGTTATCAGAGTTATTATCAGATTATTATCTGAAGTTGAAATCATACCAGATAAATTAAGATCATAAAAACTAGGAAATCATTCTAAATTTCTTTTAGTAGGAAGATCGCATGAGAGCGAATTATTAAATGTACCTATGTAAAGAGCTAAATTACCTGTAAAGGGGAAAATCGCAATTGTTTTAGTAAAAACCTAGTTATTTTTTGCTGTTGCTTGTTTCTGTTGCTTCTGATATCTTGACCGTGTCTCTTTTTCATCGAGAAGATAAATCAGAGATAGCCTTAGTCGTACTAATAAAGTTGACTGAATTCCTCATCTGAAAGGTGAGCTGCTCCTTGTCTCTTCGTTATAAGCTTCGTCAAATCATCCATCTTATTTAGCTTGATTGGTCTTGACGTTTTATTCTTGCGAAGGAAGATAACTGCATTTTTTGCACAACAAAATTTGTAGCCATGTTGAGTTTTGAAGTTGTTGGCGCTATGAAGAAGCTCTTGAAGCGTCGGTGTTGAGTTATCGTAAATTCGAATACGTTCAAGAGTGATGTTTCTGGTAGGCCAAGGTCCTGAGAAATGATGTCCCAGGACGTTCGCGATGGGCGATGTCAATGTCATGTAACGTAATACCGTCGACACCCAGGCAGGAGAATAGTTGCAGGCACAGTTTTGCTGTGTCCTCAGATGATTCAGATTCGTTAGCTTGTGGGAAACCAACGATTTTTATATTGTACTGGTAGCTGTACGGTTGTAAAGCTTCCACAGCGTTAGATATCTCCTCGATTTTAACAGAAACATCTGACAGCTCTTTACCAAGTTTGGACAATTTTTGCTTGGCAGCGGTGTTTAAATTCTGTAAATCATGGTATTCGTCGCTATCAATTTCTGGCGATGAAGGACCGCCATCTTGTCCCGTCTTTTCCGTTTGACTCTTTCTTCTCCAGGAGCTCTCTCAGGACTTTAAAATCTTTAGTTAGAGCCTCCAGTTTACTCTTCAGGTCATCGTTTTCCTTTTTCAAAGGCTGAATGGTAGATTTCGTCATTATCGATGTTGTTTACACGATAGTTATAGTGCGATTTTGCTGCTCGGAAATTTCGCGCATGCTACCTGAAGCACGTACATATGAAATTAGGGGCGCTATAGCTTGGCAGCCCCCACCTGTACTCTCAGGACTGACTTAAACATCGACGCCTCTTTGTTGTAACAGATACGTTAATTAGCTATGGAAGGGAGCATATCCTACGTTACTTACCACTGCAAAAACAGGATCACGCTTAGCAATCTCAAATTCAATAGCTGTGTAGATTTCATAAATATTCAGGCATAAATCCTCCAAGTCTTTAGCTGAAGTATTATATAACAATAGTGACTTCTGTGTTGCAAGATTTTCCAGAATAGCAGATTTGTTTAGTTTGCCACCTTGAATGAGTGAGTTCTTGTAAAAAAAAAATCGATTTAAGAACAATTAGTTTCTTATTTTGCCATGAGAAAGAAATAGGGAGGGGGTAGCAGAGTGCATCATTATATATACTCCAGGAGTAGTGTACTATGTTGTTTTTACTCCGCGTTGGTGCGTTCCCTTTGCGTTCCGTGTGCGTTCCCTTTTATTGATATACATAAGGGTCGAGTCTATGATGCCACCCATTGTTATAACCTAGGGGATAAAGTGCATTTTACCATACGAAAGAAGTATCTTCCTCCATATGTTATAAACGTCTTTATTATACAATAGGAACAATAGGTTTGCCTAGGGTTACTCGCTCTATACCCTCTCTGATTGGTTGATGTAAAGCCTGTTATGTTTTTGAAATAAAGGCGGGCAGTTTTTGAAAGCGCTATCTTTCTTGCAGTCGCTTTGCTAAGAAAAACGTTCGTTCGAGTTCGACTCTTTTAAAAAAACCTTTTTTCAATTTTTGAGCATCATGGCTTTCGTTACCAGCGTTGATGAGCTTCAAACTATTTTAAACGCCTGTTCCACTACCCGGAAATGGGAAATATTGCTGGACTCTATTTTGATTCCTGAAGAGTGGTTCCCAATGCCCCAAGCTCGGCTTTTATAACTAACAGCCTAAGAGATAACGGTAAGTACTTTGTTCCATCTTGGTTCTTCGCTGATATTTTTTGCTGTGTTAGTTTCCACGTATTTCGTAAGTAACTTATATTTTTTTCAGAGTCGGTTCTAAGTTTGAACAAAAATTGATCTTTATTTTTCTCCCTCTTTTACTATAGATGCCAGGAGATCATCAGAGGGTAGATTTACCATTGCGATGCGATGTTTTACTGATCGATTCCGTAAGGTTTGAGCTTTTCTTAAACCCTTTAAGCAATTTTTGTAACGGACTTTTCTTAACGCCTCATTTCACTTCGTTATGTTAATAGACTCGACTTGGGTTAGATTTGCATCTGATCCGGGTCGCGTGTCTTTTTTTATCATCGTTAAAGAAACAATAGGACTCCAAACTCGATGTGCTTAAACTTTTTTTAACACGTTTGCCTTGTAAAAACTCTATGCTCCTCGAATAATTTTTTTTACTTTAAAGTTTACAGCTGAAGAAATACAGGCCGTCAATGAAATGGAACGCGTGGCGCTAGACAAGGTAAGTTTTACTCCATTTCCTTTTTATACGCAACGTGAATGAATTGTTTAGTGACACAACAATGGCACGAATCTGCTTAATCATTCAACGCTACCTATTTCTTTAAAATGTGCGAACTGATAAACTTGTTTTAAAACCCTTAAGTAATCTTATTTCTTCTCTTCTTATCTAGAGTCGGCACCGTTACCAACGCAAGACACATGGGATAATTTCTTTGACGAAGTAAGTGATAGTTTCATCATTGAGTTATTTAATTTCTTTCGCTGGTTTTTTACTACTGTTGTACCGGTACTTGATGTTCCTTATTAAATAAACTTATGCCTATTTCTGGAACTTTTTTCTAGTTCTATGGTGAAGCCAGTGAATTGCCTACTTGGAATCCTTTGGTAAGCGTAAGTTCATTTTATTATAGTTGTAAAGTCTACTTCTACAAACACCCGGTTTGAACTTTTTTCTGGTCAAAAGCTTATATGTTATTTGGTTATATTTTTCAATAGCTGAATTGTAAAAATCAGTTAATGTTCCTTCTAAATTTATTATTTGTGTAATCAAACTGTATTTGCATAGTTTAACAGATTTTATTTTTATACGTTAACATTTATTTTTTATCGATTACACTTCTGATCAAAATGTCGTCTTCTCCCAAAGTGAATTCGTTTTTGCGGGTGATTGAATCAATATAGAATTTTTGCAATTCTTCTGTTGAAGATCAATCCAGATCATTTATACTGTGTTTATCGGTTGTACAGGTTATAACAAACGTCATTTCATTGGAGTAAAACTTTCTTATTGGTTTAGCTTTACACTAAGACTAGGTACTGTTAACTAATTGTAGGCTATTCAATCCGGGGATGGTGAACCTGCAGCCAAAAAGCCTCGCAAGGAGCATCGCTGCGACACCTGCGGGAAAACATTCACTCGCCCCAATCATCTGTTCATTCACCAACGAATCTATACTGGGGAGAAACTATACGAATGTACCGCTGTGACAAACAATTTAGAAGAAAGGAAGACCTTACTAGTCATCTGAAAGCCCACGAGAAACGTATCACAGAGCGCACGTTCACTTGTAATACGTGTGGAGAAAACTTTCACAACCACTCACCCTTTAACGCCTATGTCCCCACCTCACATCAACAACAACAAACAAAAAACCGTAAACACAGCTCTACGACCTCGAATGACGCACCAGCTGCGGAAATAACCAAGACGACTGTTTCGCCAACTACACCGCAAGCCTCAGCTGCTGGGTGTAGTTGGGAAGCTGATCCCGTTCTTATCCCTACCAACCTTATTCTTGCCGCGGATGAAAGTATCACTGAATTGTGTCGCAATCACTGGTCGCAGATTTGCATCCGGTTTAGCTGACGAAACAGACTTCAAGATTGATACAATTTTCGCCTCTCAAACATCAGCCCAGCCAGCCTTCGCGACCAACTGAGCGGTATCTTTGGCGATCAGTTCACGGTTTTCAAAATAAACTGCTCCTTTGGTTTTATTCTGCGTAATACAGAAACTGGCGATTTGCAATACCATCATCCCTCTGCCAATAACAACCTAGTGTTAGAACAGCCGTTCCTGATATCCAATCAAGATGATTTAGACCCCTTGTATGATCAAATAAACAACGTTGATTTCTTAGAGTGGGTTCGACCACAGCGCCCTAAGAGTAAATATGTCGTAGCCCTCGTGACAAATGTTACTTGGTTTGTGTGGAAGATCAGGGATCATCCAATTTCCCGAGGGGCATTTCTCTCCGCATACATAGCTGAGAATCATGGTATAATCGCTCTTGATAGAAACCATGACACTGGTAGGCTTTACGAAGACAATCTCTGCCTTCTCCGCTGTCTGGCCATCCACATTGGCTATCACACAAAGAACTTAGAGAGAGACACGAAGTACTATTATAAACAGTACCGAGAAGCGAGTTTGGCGAAAAAGAAGTTCCATGGAGTAAAGGTAAGTGAACTGGACGAACTATAAAGGTTGTTTGAAGTCAACATACAACTATACAGTCTCGCGCCTACTCAGAGCCAAGGGGAAAAATGAGGAGGGAAATAGACTGGGCAATGCTAACACACTCCTTCGTCGCCCATATCGCCACTATTCAAGCACGATGTACTTAAACTAGTACGAGAACCATTTCTCGTATATCAAAGATCTTCCCCGCTACAGTAAGTCCTTCAGTTCTTCTCTTTGCGGGAAGTACTGGAGGGATATGTGGAAATGTCAGCTTCATGAGAAGACCTGTGACACAAAAGTAGGAGCGTACCATGTCCCAAAGACAGTGCTTGAAGTTACAGTAAGAAGGTGTCTTCGTCTCGGAAGAAGCACGCTATTTTAGCCACGATTGATTTTGAGTGTTACTTCCATAAAGAAAAAGCGCAAGAACTGAAGAACACAGACAAATCAACCTGGGAATCTGGTCATGTTCCGCTTAGTGTCAGCGTTTGCAGTATCGTGCCTCGCTACCAAGCGCCTAAATATTTTGTGACTAACGGCGATCCAAAAGGATTAATTTCAGAATTTATCCAGTACTTGATTTCCATCAGCACAAAAGAGTTCATCTCTGCTGCGCCAACAATACTCAGAAGTATTTGAAGCTCAAAACACCACAAGAGCTCCGAATAACAGTGAATCTCACGACGACCAATTGCACAGATTTTCAACTTCAACTTCAACTTCAAC